>BSXT01001137.1:0-19474 GCA_030267785.1 Phytophthora fragariaefolia | reverse complement strand
CTGAGTGTCACACACCACGACGGGTACTGTGTACCAGGGTCTCATAGATATAATATTCCGCGTAGACCTCCCCCACGTAATATGTCAAGTTAGGGGTCGGTCGTACATAAGGGACGACAGTTCACGGGAGCCAACCGCTGCGGAAGATCGCCGTTTAGACAGGGCTTCAGTATACAGATAGCAGTAGATAGATACTTGTGAGTGTTATTAATACAAGTCAGTTTTACTCTAACCTACAAGTGTGCAAGTCTACTTAATACTCGGTATTAAAGGAGACCGATAAGGCAGGGTCTTTTGCATCGGAGACAACAGAGACGCCAGGCGTCTGTTGTGGTTAGTGTATTACGCTTCCTCTTAGCTATTGTACGTGTGACCCATCACAGCCGATGTCGAGCACTATGTGAAGGAGTGCGTGGATTGCGCTAGTGACAAGGGACGGCCTCCGAATGAAGGGCCTTCTCCCGGTAACATCGAGCCTAGACGCCCTTTCGAGGTAGTCTCCATGGATTTTGTCACTCATATACCGGAGTCCGAATGAGGGAACACATTCCTATTGTTGTTCCAGGATGCGTTCTCCGGTTTCGTGATGTGCAAACCGATGAGGTCCACTACGGCGCAGGACGTAGCCGAGGTTTACGACGAATGCGTCTTCCGGAGATTCGGGGCGAGTTCCATGGTCAGGCACGATCAAGGCCATAGGTTCATGAGCAAAGTGTTCCATGCTTCCGAGAACTTTTGGGGAGCAATACACTCGCATACCGTCTGCAAGCCAATGACCAGCAAGAGCGGTCCGTCCAGACGGTCGTCCGGAGTATCTGGGCCTATATCGCCGAAGCCGACCAGAGTGACTGGGATGACCATGCGGAGAGGCTCATGTCCGCGTTGAACACGTCGCTTGATGCCACCCGTCTGGATACCCCGTTTTACTTAGTTCACGGCTGGGACGCTCAAGGGACGCTTTCCGCCATGTTGGAACCAAACCCCTCTAGTATTCCGGAACGCACCGCCTTCGAGTGGCGTCGAAAAATCCAACGGCCATACAGCTATGTGATCGCCTGTCCAAAAGATCTCCAGAAGAAGGCCAAACGTCAACGTTCGGAGGCTCAGACGCAGAAGTGGAAAGAACTGTCCGGTAGGCTGGAGTCTGAATTTGAGAAGAGAGATTGCGTATGGCTATATATCCCTAAGGTCCAACCTGGCCTTAGTCGGAAGCTCGCTCACATGTGGCACGGCCCGTTCCGGATCGAAGAGATGAACGACGACTTTCGGGTCAAGCTTAAGGTGACCGATTCCGGATACAGGGTCAACCCCTGGGTCCATGTCAGCCGTCTCAAGCCTCGTGCCCTCTTCCCGAAGCGTCCTACCGTTTAGATTAAAGTGGCAGAAGATGATGACTTTGATGCAGCCCTTCTTCCGAAAGACAGTTGGGAGCCGGATTCCGAACGTAACGAGTACGAAGTAGAAACGATTTTGGACCTTCGGGGACCAAAAGAACTCGAACTTCTAGACGTACTCGGGAATACCAGGTCAAGTGGAAGCGATATGACGATCCAGAGTGGTTACCGTTGTTTCAACTAAGTTGTGGAGCACTTCTATATGAGTTTAACCAAGGGGCGCGTGCACGAGCCCGATTCCAGACGATGCAGGTTGGGGACGATCATCGCAGAGCCTAACCGGCGTCCGGAAATCGATCGACTCTGCGTGTGTACCAATCGACGGGAAAAAGTTTTGAAACGATGATGACTGTTTTTGGATTGAGGGGATTCTTGGTGGAAAATGCCAAGAAGGAAATGGATTAAGTTTTCGGAATCAGATGATGTGACTTAGTTGGCAGCGTCTGGAATGAACGGATTTTGGAGTGAGATAACATTGGTTTTGGTAAGTTAAGGATTGTGGAATGGAGATGGAACAATGGTTTGGAGAATGAAAAGCAGATGTATTATGAATTAAAACATGCATGTCTGCTACTCCGGAATGACTCGCACTAGTCATCAAGGTAATCACGCTGGTCAGACGAGACCAGCTTGCGACGGACATCTTCCGGAAGATGGGCGATGCGTTCTTCGTCCTAAGAACATGCTCCCCATTGCAGGCGGGCTGGCTCACGTGCATCCAGAAGTTCCACTTGCTCCTTCAGTTAGTAGTTCGCGTCAGTGCCAGGCTTGGTGTGGCTCCGGCTCATCAGCACCCAGTAGCAGATACGCTTGGGGAATTTCCAGAGTCCAGGCTCATTCCACACGGAGCCGGAGTAATCTTCTTGAGCTGCTTCTCCCTTGCGATCACCTTCTCCCTGACGCTCTCGTGAAGCTTGAGGCGTCGGACACTAGTCTTCCGGGTGGACTTGGACGAGGAGTCTCAGCCCAACACGGTCCAATGAGTCGCGTGCCAGAGCGCTTCCACGTTTTCCTCCATGAAGTCGACCCAATCCTCCAATGCCCGGACCACTTCGTGCCCCAAGTCCGCCCGGCGATGGATGAAAAATTCCGTACGCCGGGTCTCGGACAACTTCGTCCAGGGACGCGTTGCCAGGAAGGCCTTCAACTCCTCCCCGTCGCAGCGCTCCTTCAGGATGTCGAGATCGTGACGGTTCGGGACGAAGTCTGGAAAACCTTGGGTCTGGGACGGAGTGTGTGTAGTGGGGTCGCCGGGTTGCATCCGGACGCCGAAGTACATCCATGACGTGATGCCGAGGCCTGGAGTCTCAATGACCCGGCACGCCTCAGCATTCAGATGCCGGGGGCCCTTGATCGCAAGAGCAGTGGCGGTGCTTGAGGTCCGGCGTCTAGAACCTCCAGATTTCGACTTGGATTTCTTGGACGATCCGGACCCCGACTTGGACCTGCCAGAAGACCCGACCTTCACCATCGTCTTGACCGGCGACTTGGTCTTGAGCTTCTTGGGAGTGGGAGCTTCTACGGACGACTGACTCAGTCGACGACGTTTGGTCGTACGCTGTGCGACGTTCAGCACTCCGTCGTCCTAAGCTTCGTCTGGATCCTCATCTTCGTCGTCCACCCCGTCGTCCAGGTCTTGGTGAGGATTATAATCCTCGTCCTTCTCGGCCTTGTCTTCCGCTTCGTCCTCGGAGTCCAGAAGGTCGATTTCTCCTTTATCCAGAGAGGGGCCTGGGGTGACTCGCCACTCAGGAATGTGGGTCCCCATCTGTCGAAGGCCATCCAGCGCCATCGAGGCTACCGTGAAATATCGGTGGGGGACGTACTTCGTCCACGAAGCGGAGTCCAAACGATGCCAATGCATCATGTATAGAAGCATGATGGTGAGGTCGTCCAAAGGGAAGCTGGTGTGGAGGCACTTGTCTTCCCCGACCAGCGCCAGAGTCGCCGGGTACTCCAGTCTGACTTCCATCAGGAGCTTGACGTCCCGACAAAGGTCCTTCCAGACAACTGGGTAGTCCGCCAGCATAGCCCGAGATTGAGCAGGGGAAAGCGGCAGAGGTACCCCCTCCGGACGGCAGGGTGACGTCGAGCCGACCCACTCGCTTGGGAGTTCTTGGACACCATCCGGAGCCGGCTTTTTGTGGGACTTCGGAGACTGAGAACCAGACGCCCGCTTGCCCAACTGGGACGACTTGGACCCGAACTTGGTCGTAGACGCGCCCCGGGACAGATCCAGAAAAGAGTCCGGAGCCGGGGGATCGCTCTCCTTGGTTTCATCATCGTCTGTTCTGAGGTGGGTCCATCCGGACGAACGGCGGAGCTTGGAAGGCCAAATTGTCGTTGGCCATGACGGTGATGACCGTCTGCCATTCCGGAGGGACCTGTCCTCTGGACTCCAAATGGTCCAGAAGGTCCCGAAGCCGTGGCCAGTTCATCATCACCGTCGTGTGGCCTTGAAGGAGGTTCATGACGTGCGCCGTCCGGAGACGCGGGCCTTGCGAATCGAGAAGCGGTGGTTTTTCGGGACGCCCGTGCCGTCTCCAACTCCATCTTGAGAGTCTGGACTTGACTGCGGAGGCTTGATATATCTTTCTCGCGCTCCTCCATCAGGAGAACGAAGTCCGAACGCATTTGCGCCACGGCGGTATTCCTTTCCCTCCGGACTTCCGCGACCCTCTCGACCCAGTAGCTTGAGTGGAATTGCTGGTCGCGCTTGAGTCGCAGGACTTCGTCTTGCAGCTCGACCACCGATGCGGCGCCGTCGTCCTCCGCCAGCTTGCGCTTGATCCGGCTGTACTTGGCAACCACCTTCCGGAGAAGGGACACCGTTCCAAACGTCCGGAGGGTCAGTCGCTTGGAGTCGAACTGGGAGAGGATGCTGGCAAATTCGCGTTTCACAGCGAAGTTCTTGAGTTGAATGGACAGTTCGGTCGCAGTTTGTAGGGTCTCACGGGGAGTCAGGATGAAGTCCCCGATGACATCGTTGTCACCGAAGAAATCATACAAGACTGCCAACTCCGTGGCTCCCAGGCTCTCCATCTGGACGAGTGCCTCCAGACCGCCGAAGCCATCCTGAAGGAGGTCCTCCCATCGTTGTGGCTTTCCGTCGCCGGGACGCCAACAACTCTGACGGTGATGTCCGAAGACTCACCAGGTGGGATGACTATCACCATCGGCATGCCCGAGGAGGACCCTTGCCCAGATGAGAGCAAACCTAGCGTTTGGAGAGCTGTGGCTCGATCCACATTTATCGCCTGGGGACCCGCTGACTTACTGACGTCCGTGTCCAGTGGAGAGTCGTCCGAGGCGGATCCGGATGGCTTGGACGGAGGCGTGGGCGCGCAACCCTGGGTCTCGGAGTTCAGAGATGCCTCCTTCGACCCAGTCGGCTGCCACTCCGCTTCCTCCTCCTCGCTTTCGTCGCTGGCGCTGCGACAATCGTTGCGGGCTGGCGGTGCCAAGCTCACGCTAGGTGCAGCCGAGCCGCCCCCGGACGGGGTGCTGCTCGCAGCGTTCGTGGAGGAGGCAACGACCATCGTTCTGTGCGTTGCGTGGGAAATCACGTTTTGACGGTGTTTCGGAGAAAGATGTTTCCGAGACCCGTCCAGTGATTTCATTGGTGGATAAGAAATGGGGCGAGAAAGGGAAGCTACTTCCGCAAGTTGTGCCACCATATCACCACCCGGAGGGTTCCGGCGTTTGGACATTTTCGTTCGCCTAGCTACGCGTGGTCTCATCGCAACCTATCAGCTCGGAGGCAAATTCCTCTATGAGAGGTTGGGATGAGAGGGGCGGTTGACACGAAGCGGCTTCACGCATTTTGTCCGCCCCTCTAACCCTGCCTGCGACGGGTCCAGAAAGAGACTCGACGGTAGAGATCGTCGAGCGTGTGACGAGCAAGGCCACAAGTGCGGAAGGAGTCCAAGATGGTGTCCGGAAGGAGGAGGTTTGATGCCCTTCCGGACGATGGGTATACTTAATCCAAGATAAACTCCAGAAGTCGGAGCCCCGGACTCCGGACGAAGTCGTCCGGACGCAGCAATCCGAACTCTACTTCCGGAGGGACGACCCGTCATCAAGTGATTGCTTACCTGATTTTGTACCCAGAAGGTCCTTCCAGATTCCAAGTATAGTCAAGTCAAGATGTTAACGACCAACCAAGACCACCAGACGGGATTTGCTGCGCACCGACTGCCCCCCCCTGTCGCCCGCCAGACGGACGCCATGATTGCGCCACTTCCGACCATAGTGAAACTAAGATAAAAGAGGCTGCTTTCAGAGATATTGTAGGTAGATGACCTAACAGACTAGATAATCAGAGAGTTCAATGCCAAGAAGGGCGCGAGTGTCTTTGGGTTTCTAGGAATCAGGAGCACTGTCAAGTAGTGAGAGGAACAAGCCTTGGCCGGAGGAACCAACCCTGCCGGCGGCCCTAAGCTGTAAGACCTGCGTTTGGACACGTCGTGACCGCGACGACCGCCGTAGAACTCTCCAACAAGGCTAAGTCCAATTAGGCGGTGATCGAGCGGCACGCGCTCCGAAGTGACCTGTCCTATTTCATATTCCAATTGTGGACACTCCTTCTGGAGGTCCCATTTCATATTAACTGTGTTTCTAGGAGGTTGTGTATGGTCACCTCTAGATTCAATCGATTGACTACTGTATGATAGGACTGTATACTGTTTTGACTGAAGGTTGCTCTCCTTCTGGAGTTGAACTTTCCGAAAGTCTTCTGTTTGGAATTAATTATCTCCTTGTGGGAGCTGGTGCGCGTGAGAAAGGGTGCTTTTTGATTCGACCAGTGGTCCGGAAGAAACTCGTAGAATTGGTGTAAGGACCCCCCCCGCTCAAGGGTCCGAAAGAATAAGTAGCGGCTGTATATTTGCGTATTAACTCTCTGTATATCAAAGGTTGTGTTGGGAAGGTCTACTTGTGATCTCAACCCAGCCGTAGTGACCTACGTTTGAAGTAACGTAAGCGATCTACACCTCAGATTTCTCTATATTAAAAAAGAACTCAACTGGTGAAGTCCTGTCCCACCGAAGGTAAACGACACCGAAAGGGATTCACAAGGTCACACGCCACCTCCGTTTGCGGCATCCAGTGCTGCTTCCGGAGTTTGACCCCATTGGGAAATCCGGAAGGAGGAGTATTTCTCCGGAAGGAGGAGTATTTCTCCGTAAGGACAGCCCCGTGGCTACGTGCTATACACCTGGGCGAAAAAGGCGCTCACCCGCCTCGCCACAGTACAGGCCGGGTGTGACTAACGTGGTAGCCGATGTTGTAGCGGGGCTACACATTCGGTCAACCTCCACATTAGTGCAACATGCACTAATGGATACATTCGGGTGGGCCACATTGCAGTGGCCACCATTCATAGTAGGGAGCAATACTATTGGCAGAAAGCAACATATATCTGCCAATAAGGAACATGCATTAGAACAAAGATTATGCCAACCACTCGTTGGCAGACCCTCCCTTTATAGATATCAGTTTTAGGAGGCAAGGCCAAAGTTAACATTCAAATTCAGTTCTCATTTTCTATCAAAAGGTTATTAATAGTCTATATTTAGATTTAACTATACTTACAAGACTAAGTATACTTAATCTAATATAAATACACCTACGCTTCCTCTTACACGTCGCGCACACGTGTAAGCTAAAGTAGTGAGCTAAGTATGCCCACTACAGATGCCTTGTCTCGGGCCCTGCAGCAGTGAGAGCAGTAGTTGGGTAGAAGCAGATGATGGAGCGGTCGACGAATCGGACGGATACGGAGGTGAAGACAGAGGATGATGAGCCTGCGGTGGCACGCTCGCTCGGCGACGAGGGCACGGACATGGAAGTACCGACAACGGTAATGACGGGGACGACTGTTGGTCCGGAGCGATCAGCGACCCGGACTGGTGGTGAGTGCGAGCCACCAGGAGGTGTGGCATGGCCGACGGACAGGGTCCGGAGACCCTTGGTACTACGATGTGCGGCAGAATAGACGAACGCGGCGTAAAAACGTACGATACGACGAGCACAAGGTTTGACGATGGCTAGGACAGGCGAGAACGAAGCTCCAACGGCTAGGCCGCACACTACGGCAGCTACATCGGATGAAACGACGTTGGGCGAGGGCGAGGAGACGGCGCCAACGGAACCCACGCTGCAAGTGACGGACCACGAGATAGCAGAAGCACAGCGGCATAGCAAACAGGTGCAGCAACTCCTCAATACCGGAACGTATCAAGGCAAAGAGGTCGGACGGGCATATGGGCTGATAACGATCAAGACGCCGCACGGCAGACGAGTCGTGTTACCTCCAGCTCTGTGGGCGGTGGTCTTCAAAGAGATGCATGGTTCCGTGTGGGCGGGTCACTTACGCAGCCCCCACACGTATGCGCGGGTAGATCGGTTGTATTTGGTGGCCGAGGCTACTACGTGAAGTGAACCAATGGGTACAAGGGTGCCAGGAGTGCGGGAGCAGGAAAGCTCGTCCGCGCGATGTGATTCCACCGCTACGGAGTATTAGAGGTGGCGATGTAGGTGATCGTTGGGCGTTGGACGTGGCTGGGCCATTTTCTGTGGCGGACGGTGGTGAGAGATACGTGATCGCAGCGCTGGAATACGTGACGAGGTACGCGGTTGCGAAGTGCGTGACAAGACACACGGCGGAGAATGTGGCGGTGTTCTTGGTGGAGGACGTGGTGCTCAAATTTGGAATTTTTCGGAAGCTGTTGACGGATGGTGCCCCGGAGACGGTGGGCAAGGTGATCGAAAAATTAGTGGACGTGTTGCAGGCGAAGCAAACAACTCCGGTCCCATATCGTCCACAGATAGTTTGCTTGGTGGAGCGATTTCATCGGTCCTGGAAGGACTGTGTGTCTGCATACATGTCAAGCAGTGCGCAAGATGATTAGAATAGTACCTAAAGTTTGTTGTGTATGCATATAACTCGGCGGGGCACTCGGCCGTGGCCTTGACCCCGAACGAAAAAATGATGGGACGACGACTTCGGTCGCCGAACGAGTTGCTGCGAAGTATGAACGTGACGGAAGACGGTGAACTGATGCAGTATCACAAGCGGCTACTGGCGGCAATGGAGCGAGGTCGTGTATGTGCGGTAGCTGCGAGGATCAAAGAGCAGTCACGACAGGCGCGTTACTACAATCGAAAAGTGCTACAGCGGCGGACGTTCGCGTTTGGCTCTATAACCCTCCACGAGGTCCTACGGCTACGAAGTTCGTGCATCATTGGATGGGACCAATGAGAATAGTTGAACCCGCAGGCTACGATAACTATGTACTACAACGCGAAGACAAAAATGGTGTGTCTGAGATAATGATAACCCACGTGTCGTTTCTGGTGAGCTATCACTATCCGGAGTCCTTATTGCAGCAAGTAGCGGCTGACTTGAACGCGCAACTGGACAATGAAGATCAAGGCGGAGACAAGCGGCGATGACGCGACGACAAGAGCGACTGTACGTACAGCGGCGGCTCCTCGTAGCGCAACCCCGTCACGACGAACTACGAAGAGACGTACACAAGCAATTGGCGGAGCGCTGGCGTCGATCGACGAGGGCGGACGACTGGTGAGAACCCGTAGACGACGTCGACGAAACAAAGCCGGACAGTACGTACTGGAGTACGAACTCCGAGAAATTGGACGGACAGACTCCGGTGGACGACGATGGGTCACAGTGGACGAATAAGACAGACAGCTGAGCGGCGGTAGGGTCGTGGAAGATCCCACAGTTGAGGAAGGCGTGTAACAGGGTGGCAGATCGTAGCTATTCAGACTGATGAGAAGAACGGGTGGAGGTAGCAACTGGCAAACGGGCGGAAAGATGGGCGATGACTGGCGACTGTGTTCAGAGAGTGGGTGAAAAGGCTCGACGGATCCTCGATGAGTGGGCGGTAGGCAAACGGAAGCAGCGGTGGGCGAACAAACGGGCGGTCGGCGAACAAACGGGCGATGGGCGAATAAACGGGCGGTGGGCGAACAGAATGGGCGATGGGCGAACCAAAACGGGCGGTGGGCATGCGACTTGAGTTAAGGCTGGGCGAATCCACGATGATTGGGCGATGGGCGAACGGGCGGAATTAGTGGGCGGTGGGCGAACGGACTGGAGGTGGGCGACGAGGTCTCACTAGAGAATCTGCCACGAACTGAACAGACCCTCGCGGCCCTCGACGTTAAGTAGCGACGAGAACGGAACGGACGACTGGAGCTAGTGCTCGGCGAGCATACACACCGGGAGACCCAGCGGAGCAAGTGGCATAGGACTGCAGTGTCAGTCCCAGTCTGCTGACGACTGCGAACGAAGGGTAGGCGCCCGAGGCGTACACCCAAGTGGTCAAGTGGGCGACGGCTGTGCGCTCATCGGGCCCCAGGTTGGTGTAGTGCGTTAGGGCAGTAGTGACGGTAGATTTGAACGGTAAATAAAATAGATTGTGTTGCTAGTCGGACACACACCGGCGCGGTGGACACGTGATTACACCGACGGCCAGACGGACTTTGGACGCGATTGGCACTGTGTCGACCAACCCCGGCGTGCAGGGGATATAAAAGACATGTTGCACACGTATACACGTGGAGGGAAGTGTTGAGCCAAGACTTGAGAGCTCGTTATTTGGAAATGTTGCCTAGCACATTTTAGCATCTTTCGCATCGTTTAGCATAATGGCAAAAACTGAGCATCTTTTAGTAAAGGCCCTAGGGAAAATGCCCAAACATGTATGAAATTGGCCGGTATTGCCCAGACGTATTACAGTGGTGCACCTCGTTTTCGGCCCCGGTATGTATTGATAACCTGCACAAATTTATGATGTACGTGTATGCGGTATCCATATGGTTTAGCAGAGTCCAACCGTGTGTACGTTTGCGAGCAGTTCGAGACCAAACAAAATACACGTGTATGAATCCATCGAGGACGAAGCAAGAGCATGAAACTGTACGAGTCGCAGAGCAAGGAGGTTGATTTCTACAGAGTGCAGCACGCTTCACCTGGCATCAGCTACGTTCACCGCGACGATCGAAAGTACAGCGTGCGAGTTCAACATCGTGTGACGCTGATACAATTCGTGCTGCACGAATCACTGTACATGCGCCTTTATCAACTGACACAAGCTACCATGCCGGCACCTTGTTGCTGCATTTCAAAGTCATGGCAAGCTCCACTTGGTCTTCTCGTACGCAGAGGCCTTCCGGGACAAGGTGGTACATCTTCATCTGAGTCACGAGGTGAAAGAAGGCGATGTTTCACTTCCACCACTTCTTGCAGCAAGGCATGGAAGACCCAAAACGAAGCGTTATCGAAGCAATGGCGAGGAGGGTGGCCAAAGCAGCACCCTGCAGATGCAACAACTGCAGGGAACTAGGGCACAACAGACAGACATGCAAGAGGCGCTGAGTCAGTAGCTGAGCTAGGAAGTCCGACTGGGAGGGCTGTCGAGGGCCTCTATTTTTTGTAGTGGTCATACGTTAATGCGGATGGCTTCGGTAAGGGAGGTCGAGTCGGTTCATAATCGTCCAGGTGTAAGTTAGGAATTCCATCACGCTCGGGCTGTTCCCCCAGCTACACGTCTGCCTTTGGTTCAGAGAGATCTGGCATCCCCCGCCACTGTGGCGGGGGATGCCACACTGTGGCGGCCACACTAATGTAATCCTTTCGGCAGTGCACTTACTGAGCTGCGAGGACACTGGTGGAGCGCAGCAGTGGCATTAACACCGTCGAGTTGTCGTGAGCACTGAAGTGTGCGCAGTTTGCTTTTATTGTCGTTTTACACTTACATGTACAACCGTTAGAGATGCTGTACAAAATTCCATGTGTTTCAACCAAGTTTTCTGAAAGCCTTGGGAAGAGCAAGCGCCCACGCAGTACAACACGCCGTTGATAGACACGATGTCTGCGCCTAAACACAAAGTTAGATTGATACTGTGGCTGTAGCCATGGAGCTGAAACAGTCAAAGCTTTGGATGATCTAACTAATACTTCCATGCTGGCTGATACCAAGAGTTGTGGTGCTGACAGCGCGAAGTACGGGAGCGTCACCAAGTCTGACAGCATAATTACTGACCGGCCCAAACGCAGCAAGCCTATCAAAGTCAGAATAATCTGAAGATTTTTATCTACGGATAGGTGTTGAACGCTTGAGACGGATGCTTGAGTCAACAAACATGCCGACAGCACTGGTACATTGTAGGCTATTAATAGTACCGGTACAGTACTGTACTGTACACAGTGTATGTACCGGTACATGTACTGTACACTGTAACAAGCCATGTTTACACACGTTGTTGCATCGAAGTTCCATTACAGCGGCTGGGATCAACTTTTGCGATGCTTTCAGAACTGTAATAGCACGAACGACGAGCAAAAAATCGCCTGTAACTAACGTTAATTTTGGACATAATACCAAATAGCTTGAAGCTTTTGTCTTGAAGGTCGAACATACTACTAGTACATGTAGTGCTAAAAACTAAAAACGTGGACTCTGTACTGTAAAATTGGTGTCCAAAAGTGCCCTTACTGAGCCTGTAGTGCCAACGTAAAGTACACGTCGACATTTGGCACGTCTGAGCTGCAGGCACGTGGGCTTCCCCAATATTGGACTGGCACACTGTATTGAGTACAGTGTCCCAGCAGCAACTGTTTCATCACCGGATGTGCTTTCTGGCCAGCTTCACTGGCAGCAGGTACCGGTACTGTACCGTAAGCTTTACGGTACAGTAAAAGCTCTCATCTAGGCTGGAGTATGAGCAAGTCCGATTTCCATGTTCGACAACCACATTTCTATTCGACGAGTAGAGCAAAACACCGCCGGAACCACCGCCTGCAATATGCGTCTTCCTAGCCTGCTCCTCTGCCTTGCGGCCGCTGTGGCCGGTGCTTCCGCTGCTGTCACCCAGTCTGCTGGTCAGCCGATACTGTTTGCGGCAACCTGGACTAAAGAGACCACCAACGGGATCAACACGTTCAAGCTAAACACGGCGGACGGCACCCTGACTCCCTACGGCATCACCCCTCTCAGTTTTGCGGCTAAGGGCCTCAACCCCACGTATGTTCAAGGCTCGAACAAGAAGTTCTCGAACGGCGAGCGTGTTATCTATGCCCTCAACCGTGCATCGACGACAGGCTACGTGTCGGCTATGACCCTGCAGTCCAACGGTACGTTGAAGGTTATCAACACGCAGGAGATGAAGGGTGGTTCACCTGCCCACGTTGCTCTGAGCCCCAAGGAAGACTTCATCTCGGTCGCTAACTACGTGGGCAGCCTTTCGCTATTCCCGCTTAATGCCGACGGCTCTGTTGGTGCTGAAACTTTTTACCAAGATTTCCCTGTCGGCAGCAAGGTCGTCATGGATAACCAGGCTACGGGTCACATCCACAGCACCACGTGGCTACCCAACTCGAATCATGTTATCGCTGCTAACCTTGGTGGCGATGAGCTACTGCAGTACGAGCTTGACGCGACCAAGAAGACGCTGAAGAGTCTAGCGACTGTCAAGCGCCCGGCCGGTACTGGACCCCGTCACATGGCAATTCACCCGAATGGAAACGTCGCTTATGTCACGGACGAGCTTTCCAACACTGTTGGTGTCTACAAGATTGACAAGAAGGCGGCCGTGCTCTCGAGTAAGGCTCTGCAGGAAATTACGACCCTGCCTGCTGGTTACACGAACACCAGCACTGCTGCTGATATCCACCTCTCCAGCAACGGAAAATTTGTGTACGTGTCGAACCGCGGCCACAATTCGATTGTCACCTACCAGATTAACGCGGACGGCACGCTCAAGGCCCTTAACTGGGAGAGCTCGCGTGGTGTGACTCCTCGCGGCTTCACGATTTACAAAGACTGGCTGATCGTTGCCAACCAGGGATCGGACGACATGTACGTGTTCAAGGTGAACCCCACTACCGGTGCACTCACGTACACTGGCAACTCGTACAAGATTGACGGCGCTGTGAGCCTTTACATCGCGGAGTATTAGACACTGTGTGCAATGGTATCGGTCAATTATAGTGCCTTGTGAACCGAATAACGTAGTGATGGTACTTCGAGACCATTTCATTAATGAATCTAGATTGCTGTTGCGTGCATAGCCTACATTTCTGCGAGTACACATGTATCGTTTTTGGTTGCACTCTGTAGTGTCACGTTAAGGCTTTGGTTAGGCTAGGTGCGTGAGTTATACTAGTACATGTACTACGTACCGTAGGTAGTACTACATTAGGCGAGGGCTATAACACGACTATTGCTGTTGTACTTCTATTACTAGTATTATGCATGTTTCACTGTGCAATGGGGGGAGGGGGGCATGCATCGAAAATTAACCGATTTGACCAAGAAACCAACTCAGCTGTTTTAACGTAAATCTACAACAGAAACAGCATCCAACCTGTTGGATTGATCCGTCAGAGAAATTCGTGCGTTGGGTACGTGGTAAGTGTAAGTTCCGATATTCGGGCATCTTGTGAAATGCAGAGCTCAATTATCCCGAAAAAAGATTTTCATATCTTAGTTGGTCAATATGTTTGAAGTCAGTCACAACGATGTCAACTGCTTCACACAAATGGCAGGATTGCTAATTTAGTAATATTAAAATAAATACAGATTTCCCCGGCAATAGGAGAAAGGTCGGACCAACAAAGTCTGCGAAGCTAACAAAAAATACAGAGGACACAAAGAACGTCCAAAGTACTGTATTAGTACATATCTAATAGCAGAGAATGCGCCGCATTGCCATTGCTTCAGAGGGGCGAGGAACGCCATCTTGCGTATTAGCACCTTTTGGCCTAGAGTAAGCCTCAGGCGCTTCGCTGATTGCAGGTTCATGGGCTTGGGTTGCGACGGCATGGCTGCTAGTTACCGAATGTAGAGCGATAGCACCCACACAGACCATCACTGCAATAAATAATGTGCACTGTGAGCCTTTCATTTATCGTTGCCATCTAGCAACTTGCATGCGAGGACGTTTCCCACGATACCTCCTACATTAACGTGTTTCAGTACGACACGTCTGAAGCGTGGCACATCTCCAGCAAATCCCTTGCACGGGCACATTCTTTGTCCGAGGTAAATAGCTGGTCGCAGTTCTCTTATTGCCGGGGAATTCTGTAAATGCGAGTACAGTACTGTAGGTTCATAGGAACACATATGGATCCGCTTGGCACTTCAGGATCAGGTATAGCCTGGCACTCGCCACACTATTAATATTCATGATGATGTCAATATTATGGTGCTCAGCTCCACCCTGCTTTGCGTCTTGCTTAAGTACAAGCGATAAAATGTATCTTAGTGGTACGTTTAATGTCCAGCCCATTGGCTCCCAGTGCAAGCAACATGAGACTCTTCCGAGAGACCTGTTGACCTACAAGGTTGACATCCTCGGACTGCAAGAGACTCGTATCACCTACCAGAGTGAACAGAAGACAGGTACGTACCATCGCCTGACCCTCCCGACGTCCAACCGCTGGCATGGCATCGGCTTTGCAATCGCTCCCCACCTGCACAGGTTCCTGCACAAATACTGGGCACAATCCGACAGAGTTGGAGTGCTCCAGCTTCGTCTCCCCAAAGCTCAACGTGTAAATATCACATCAATGCGTACTCACCTCACAGCGGCTACGCCGCCACCGAGATTGACCGATTCTACCAGGACCTCCACGACGCGCTATCCAAGCTCTCGCAACGAGACACGACGTTCATCCTCGGCGACTTCAACGCAAAAATCGGCCAACGACGAGACCAAGAAACCTTTATCGGGGAATGGGGACGCGGCCGGCGCAACCGCAACGGCCACGTTCTCGCCTCATTTTGTGACGCTAACGATCTGTTTATTGCGAACACAGCATTCCGAAAGCGTGCCAGCAACATTACGACATGGAAACACCGCCTAAGGAACTACAGCATTTTCAACCCAATTGACTACATCATGTGCAGCCAACGGAACAAAGCACTGTGCGTAAACGCCCAGTCCTGAGGAGGCACCACCACGCCATCAGACCACAAGCTCGTCACGCTGGACTTCAACATCAAGGCACTCCGCGGACTGCGCCGCAGGCAAGGCCAAATGTGGTTTAATACCGCTGACACTTGGCTCGCAACGCACCTGCTGGTGCACGACTACACATCCAGACATCAATACCGACAGCTACTCAAGACGATGATTAAAACCATGCCCCCCCCCGCCAACGAACGCCGTGCCAACGCTGGACAGCAACGTTAAACACAGCACTGGAAGCGGCAGCCGACTCAATCGGCTATCTACCACTAGTTAATCATGCCAAAGTGGTGGACGCCGAGCTAGCTCGCCTCTTCTGCGAACAACGCAAGCTCCGCCTGCTCATCTACAATGACCACGCGAAGGACGTCAAAGCCCTCCGCACACAACGCAACCACTTGCTTCATCAGATCCGCGAGAGCAGTAAAGCACTCGCTAACGCTTTCATTGATGAGAAACTAACCGCCATTGAGCAGTCGAGCCCCTCGGCTTGGCTGTTTGAGGCAACTCGGGCGCGTTTCCGAAAACGCTCGACTCTAACCTCTCTATGTGATTCCAAAGTCAAATACATCCTCAGCCGCAAACAAGCAGGTATCAAGATCAAACAACACTTTCAAGGCCAATTCGCCGACCCAACATGACAACCGATCACGGCCGACGGACTGAAACGACCCCTGGTCAACCCAGTAACCGCTGCAGAGCTCGCCCACGCCTTCCAACGCCTACGCAATGAACGCGCGACGGGCCCTGACGAAATCCCCGCGGAGTTACTCAAGTATGGATCGACTATTCTAGCCCAACCAATCGCCGACATCCTCAAACATGGGTTTTCAACCGGAGAAAACATCCATCTGGGCGACGGGATCCTACTCGGACTCCCGAAGCCAAACAAGCCGGCTGGCCAATGCGCCAGTCTCCAACCTATCGTCCTACTCAACAGGATCCGCAAAGCGATCTCGCTCGTGGTGCTTCATCGCATATCACCGAAGGTCGAACGCTTCCTGTCCCCACACCAATGTGGGTTCAGGCCCAGTCGCAGTACAGCTGATGCAGTATGGGCCCACAGATGGATTGCAGCACGTGCCCAGAGATACAAAGAATGATTCCACATCCTTGGAATTGACCTCTCCCGTGCTTCTGATACCATCAACCGCGACAACCGCCTCACCGTGCTCAAGGACATCGTCGACGACGATGAACTTCGCCTGATTCGACTGCTCCTTCGAGATACAAATCTCTCTCTCCGACTCGGCAATCGTTTGCTCTCTCCATTTGAGAGCAACACAGGTACTCCCCAAGGCGACTCATTATCCCCTGTTCTTTTCGCTGTTTATCTTGAAGCAGCTCTACGTGACCTAGCCAGCCAACTCGATAGCCCCCATGACCTCCTAGCCGACATGATCGTATACGCCGATGACGCCGATTTCATTTGCAACCACGCTGACATTGCCACCCTGATCGAAACACAAGTCCCAGCCATTCTGGCTAAATGGTCACTCCAGATGAACACGACCAAGACCGATCATACTAGCGTACATCGCAGTCCAACTGCCTATTCAACCCGGACCTCCCGCGCCAAACATGAATCCCGGCGCAACACGCGCAAACTAGGCTCCCTTCTAGGTGACACAGAAGACCTCTCGCGACGCAAGAACCTCGCCACCGCAGCGCTACACCGAATGTGGAAGATATGGCTTCGGCCATCGAAGACCTCTGAAGCGACACGACTTCGTCTATACAACAGCTATGTCCTGCCAATCCTGCTCTACAGTAGCGGAAACTGGGCCCTGACACAGACCGACCTACTCGGCCTGGAAAGCTTTCACCGCCAACAACTACGGAAGGTGATAGGTGTGACCTACCCGAACAGAATTCCCAACGACAAGCTCTACGACAGTACTGGGACGGAACCGCTCCGTTACCACCTATTACGCAACCGCTGGAGATTGTTGGTCACATCCTTCGCCGCCCATCAGGGATCCCAGCCAATCGCTTCATGGACGCTTATTTCAGACCCAGCAAACACGGCACATGGCAAGGCAGACGACGAATCACGCTTCCTATGGTACTCGACGCCGACCTCCAGACTCTTTCCTCAGGACACCGACTTCAAAGGGCCCCCGACCTGTACCTGCTCCGAATGTGTGCACAGGACCGCGACGGATGGAAAAGCCTTACTGAAGGGCTACTCGCGTACGCGCCGCTAGACGGACTCTGGCCGAGAGCAGAGAGAACAGTAGAAATTGAGAGACAACCTGACGCATGTGGAAGTTGAACCACTACGGTGGCTAGACGGCTCGCGAAACGCGTTCACAATACAATAGTGCACACTTAATGTAAGTATGTACTCGAGCTGAGCGAACCAAAGAAGAAGGTACACCATTTTGAAGGAAGCCATAGTGCACCCGCGACATCGAGCTCTAGCCGACCTTCAACTAAGTTAACGTTGCATGCAATTATTCCACGTTCCAGTACATGCACATGCGTCGTATCGATACCCCTGGTCAAGCTTAGCTTGATCCGAGGAAATCCTATAAACACTTGTAGATTCAGCGCCAAACGCTGCAAATCGTACACTGCCACCTTGTAAATCGTTCTCTACCGTGCCCGTGTGCCCGTACTGCACACGTGTGGTGGACTGCACATCTGCCCCCCCAAAGCAATACACATCCGTTTAGTCCGTTTAGGGAGGGAGAACGATGGCTCTCATCCTCCCCCTTATTCGATCAAACGCCTCGACCACTCGACGGCGGCGCGACCTGAAGACCGCGCAAGACGCCGGTTTCGATGGCGATGGCGTGCTGGGCGGCGGCTTGAGGCCGAGATCAAGAAGGGCAAGTCCAAGACCGACTCCCCTGTTGTCCAGACCGTGACGGCTACACGCAGCAGCGGCGCCCGGACCAAGAGCAAGACCCGAAGCAGCAGCAGGACCCGACGCAGCGGCAGCGGCAGAAAGACCTGACGGAGCCGTTCCGTGAGCAGGCGCCCACGGCCAAGACGAGCAGTGGCTGCCACCTCACGGGCGCCGGTACCTACAAGAGCACCAACATCGCGTCGGGCAGCTTCATTGTGGTGGACTCGCTGACGGTGCTCGCCGCCATGACTCTGGACCTGAGCGCTGCCAAGGCGGGCCAGCCCGCGGGCACCACGACGTTCGACACATTCAAAGGGGAGGGCCCGCTGGTGTTGGCGAGCGGCAGTGACCTATCCGTCACGGGATCGGGCTCTCTGGACGGTCCCTGGTACTGGAAGCAGTGCCAGGCGATCGCGCACTCGTATTCGTCACGATCAAGAAAATGCCTCTCGCTCGTTCAGCATCGTGACGTCCAAGGACACGACACTGAGCAGCCTGATCATCGACAACGGCGCCGTCAACGGCATCGCCAAGAACAGGGACGGCTTCGAACTGACCAAGTACGATCGCAAGATCTACAACGAGGACGACTGCATGGCCATGCAGCCGAGCACCAACACGTTCTTCGCCAACAACTGCAGCTGCGGCGACCACGGCATCTCCATCGGCTCGCTGGGCGTCGACGACACGGGCCTTCCGGTCGTCATCGAGGGCATGCAGGGATATGCACTTACTAATGATGGATACAATTAATTGGACTGCAGCATGATGTCACGAAGGTACTGTGTGCTTTTATTTCTTGGCTATGGTCTGGCAGCTTATTCTACCGTTAATGCAGGCTCGTTGTGCGACGGGCGGCCAGCGGCTTGACTTACGCGCGCGCGCTTCTTCTTCTTCGGGCCGCGATAGACCGGTGTAGCGGGGCTACACATTCAAGCAACCTCCACATTAGTGCGACATGCACTAATGGATACATTCAGGTGGGCCACATGCAGTGTGGTCACCATTCATAGTAGGAAGCACTACTATTGGCAGAAAGAAATGGATATCTGCCAATAAGAAGCATGCATTAGGATAGAGATTCTGCCAACCACTCGTTGGCAGATCCTCTCTTTATAGATATCAGTTTTAGGAGGCAAAGCCGAAGTTAACATTTCAAATTCAGTTCTCATTTTCTACCAAAGCTTATTAATAAGTCTTTATTTAGATCTAATTATACTTAGTG
>BSXT01001136.1:0-18629 GCA_030267785.1 Phytophthora fragariaefolia | reverse complement strand
CCGTCAAACTTCACGTTTAAGGGTATGGTAACCTTGCGAGTAGACACGCTGGAGCCAGTCGCTAAGCGAACAGATTCATTGGTATTGCTCTTATAGGCTTCTAAAGCACTAGCATACAATGCATTGCTCTTAGCCACACTGGCTTTCGTCGCAAAATTAAACGACGCTCCTGAATCGATCAGGACCGTCATCGGTTCCGGATACTCTTTCACGCTGGCAGTGACGCCCACGAGGTTAGACCGCGCGGCTGCCACGGAGAGACACAGAAGTGTCGTCCCAGGGACTTGCTCCTTTGGTGAGACTGGTGAGGAACTCACCTTCCTCGAAGAGGAGCGAAGTCTCCTAGCAGGGCGCCCCGCCCCTACTGGGAGTCGCCGTTTTCCGACTCCGTCGCCTCGAGACTATTGACAGCCGGACGCACCGAGTGCTTCTTGTCGCGTGGCGCCTTCCACGGGTTGAAGAGGCAGTCCCGACGGAAGTGACCAGGTTGATTACAACCGAAACAGCGACCACTCGCACGTTGAGTTCGCTGAGGGCGTGCCGACTCGGCAAGAGAGAGATCTCCATCGGAGTGGGACCCTCACTTGCTTCGCCATGAGGTGTGTGACCTTGCGCTGAGTGCACACAGTGGTCCTCCAACATAGCAATGTGGACTGCCTCATTAAAACTTTTCGGCTGACGTCGGAAGAGCTCTGTCCGAACCGGACCCGTACGGACACCGTCCATGAAGACCGTCACGTTGACGTCCTCAGAGAGGGGTGCGCCGGCCATGGCAGCTTCGAGGTTATGGAGCTCCATGACGTAGTCTTGAAGCGACCGCTTGCCTTGCTTGCATCACGAGAAATTGGAGCGGTGACGGTATGCCACATTGGCAAGGAGGAAGGTGGAGCGTAGCTCTTGTTCCATGAACGACCACGAGGTGAAGTACCCCGGAGTCGCTGATTGACGGGCCATGGCCCATGCTCGTGCGCGCCCTCCAAGTTTGAACAGCGCAAACGCCACCTGAGCTCGCGGGTCGTAGATCTGACCAGCGCTTAGCACGATCTCGATTTCGCGAACCCAGAACACGAGAGTATCTGAGTCTGTGCCGTCGAACGTTGGAACCGACATCTTGACGGGCTTCGTCGTGGTTAGACGCGCAGCGAATGAGGCCGTGCCCGTGGCGGAAGCCTGTGCCTCAGCTCGCATCATCGCTCGAACGGCTTCCTGCGCAGCAGCACTCACGTGAGCAATCAGCGACGACTCGTACTTGTCGAAACGTTCCACGTGTGCCCTTTTCTGCTCAGCAGGAAGGTTGGGAAATCCAGCGAAGGCTGCCTCGCCAAGGAGGTTTACCGTCTTCTCCAGCGTATCCCAGTGGGCATCGTAGAGGTGAGGAAAATCCTGTCGTGTCGGCAGCCGACTCCCTCCATAATCTTAAACGACATCGTCAAGGCGCGCCCCGATAACGCGCTGCCGAATGCGAACACCCGTGCTGGCCCGATAACGCCACACAAGACCGCGTCGGCCCCGATTACGCCACACAAACCCCAAGGACGCGACGCCCCGATAACCGTGCGCGACCAAGGGCAAGACAGGAGAAAAGGCGGATCAAGGACAAGGCCGTCCCAGTAACGAAGACCACACGCTCAAGGTTCAAGCTACTCATAGCCCAGCCAAAAGATACGACACTCAAGTACCAGGGAAATACCCCATGCGACCAATGACAGCAGACGTGACGGGTTAGTACGAGGACGACTTTGCGGCTTTCCGTGAGGGCGCTACTCCACACTTCCCGTCGTCTAGATGTCCTCTAGGACAGGGGCTGTTTTCTTGTGGTCTATTTTTGGAGGTGCAGAAATCATCCGATTTCACCTCATCCAACATCAGAGACCTCTAGCAAAACACTTTAAAAAAAGGCGTATTTACATTTGAAAAAAGGTCCCTAATAAGTATCTAATCCTAAATCCCTACACAAATATCAAGTGTGACCAGAGCCTTCGCCCAATCACGCGACCGACGACTCGGGCTAAGTACTAATAATGTACCCGCCACTAATCCGAGTGTTGAAAACACCCCTCGCAATACTGACTACTTAGAGGTCTCAGTCGGTTGTGTATTAGGACCGACTGAGCCCTCTGAGTACCTGTCACTCAAACGCGGTATATGTGAATCTTGTCCAGCCGGACCAATCAGGAGGTCTGACGGCCTTTCACCGAAGGTTCAACACCGTTAGACCTCCGCGCGGAGCTTTCCGCGCTCGGTCGAATTCCAACACCTCATTGTGGTGTAGCAGACGGGCACAAACTCGTTAGCTTCCCACTCCACACCCACAACACCTACGCTCGGCGAGCGTAGGCTTGTCGGGCGAATCCGAAGATCACCCAGTCCGTTTACAGCGGTGTAGTTATGCCCTTCAGGTGCCTCCCAAGCCGTCTCCCAGGAGCCGTGCCACGAGCAGACAGCTCGCTCCCCTTAATTCGCTGACCTTCTTCTCCTTCTTCTTCTCCTCCTTGAACAAATGCCCTCCACCAAAGGATGAACGGCGGCTTTCGCCTTGACGGGCCGTCGGTGCAAGACCGCACCGACCTTATGTCGCTTGAGCGGGCCGAAAACCCGCGCTCGTCCGCTCGACGAGCTCCTTGCCCCGGGGGCAGACGTCCAGAACACCACCACACACGCTCTTGGACTTACCACTTGGCCGAGGTCGCTTCCGTCACTCCGGGCAGTCGACTTCGGCGGTGGGCATAATCTAGTCCGCGGGGACGGCTTACCTGGGGAGTTGCCGCGTGCCGCTTGTGTTGGACCCCGAATATTCCACTCTGTATTTCTTTCTTTAACTTCGCTAGGCCCGAAGGCCTTTCCTACAGGTTCCTATACTAATCTCAAATGAAACTGGGCGGTTACGGCCCCTCCAATACTAAAACTAAGTTCAATCGCTGACCGACCCTCTAGGCTCGCCGACCTCCCGTAAGATCGGCGACCCCTCAGATTCGGAAATATCCGAAACTCCTGGACCTACTCAAAACTCCCAGGTCGGTGTCTTGGGTACACTCTCGATCCCGACTGACTGGTGTCACAGATCCAACAAAAGTCTTCGAGCTTTGGCTTAAATCTGGTGAGCGCTCCTCCACACTAATCTCGAGTTCCTCCTAGCCACTAGCTCGGCTGCAGCGGGGCTGCCGTAGCGTGCGTCAGAGGAAGACGTAGACTCACCGAGTCTGAGTACGGGTCCGTACGATCTCTATCAACGGACTCCTAGAGTCTAAAGCCTTAACGCCAAGGCAACTAGACGCTACGTGTCTTTTTCCAAACTGATTTTATTAATTGCCTTATGTACGTCAAGGCCGTACGGTGCAAACATATGCAACTCACTATCTAGCATAGTGACTCTTAATAAAATGCATGCTGACTGGCTCACAAGCCACCTACTGTTTCTTTGTTATCTTTTTGGATCCAGTACTGATATTTGGTTAATACCAAGTACTGATCTTGTTAATATGTGTCATACACACTTGGTGTACGTTCACCCAAGGTGTGTATGCCACACTTGTGTAACCCCGTTACATCGGCGATCAACAAGAAATCGCTATACCAGATCATGTCGGTGATGCAACAGTGCTTAGCTGCAACGGCGTGGTTCTGGGGCATGAATTCCTGGGCGAGATATGCCAGCTGGTCGCTGTTGGCTGAGGTGACCGGCATCTCCGATGATCGAGACTTGCCTGGGAGCTCGACAATTGCTGTCACACGTTCGGAGTCTTGTATAGTAGCCAGCGCAGCAGCTTGGGCGGCCGCTTAAGCTCGGGTTAAAACCATTGTGCTGCTGCGAGGCGGCGAATTTGCAGCTCGTAGGAGGCGAATTTTTTCTCCGACGGAAAGATGGTGGGGAATTTTTATTCTCTGTCCCCCCAAAATCGCGATTTAGTTCAGTCGAATATTGGCCAGTGAGAAAAAATTGTTATTTTGGTCCAATAGCGTCTGCAGAAGGACGAGCACACCGCACGAGCTCGCTCGTCTTGTGAGGTTTTAGAGCTCCTAAAAAAACCTCACGAGCCGTGCTCGTCAAAAAGTTCGTCCGAGGCCTACAAGTCCCCTTTTCGTCCTTGTGACTGGAGGTCTTATCGAAATAGCGACATAGCGTATTGCTCTATATGTAGAAGCTGAGACTGTTCTTAACCTTTTGTCGCGCAGTGTAAGATACATCAACAAACTCAGTACAGACGTCCCCGCCAGATTTACAAGAGTGATACTAATAAAGACTGCAAGGGCTGAAGTTTCGCGCAGGGTTGACATAGAAAATGTATTGAGTTAATGAAGTTAACGCTTACGCTTGGTAGTTGAATGCGCGAAATGATCATCGGCCCGATTGTATCGGGCTATCAATACCCGAATGCCTCCAGCTATTCCTAATCTTTGTTGGCGTATCTACGTTCTAAGCGTGCGACGCCCATTACAAAGCTGCGAGAATGGATACCTTTTTCCTGAGGTAGTCCTGCAATGTATCTAACGACACTGTCCTCTACGTTAATGCATGTGAACCGACCTCTTAGATACATCTAAATAACTCAGTACATCGTGTTGACGGCTCGAGCAAATCTTGGGCACCTACGTACAATATTTGCGAGGTACATAGCTGATCGCAGGGAACATCTGGCGGGGACTTCTGTACGTTGTGTTGACGACTGGAGCAAATCTTGAGGACTCCCCGCGAGGTACATACCGGTACCTACACCTTTTCTAGATCAAATTGAGAATTTTCAAGATAAAAAAAGAATTGCTAAGATCAAAACAAGAAAACCTTTAATCCGTTATATTTCATACAACTATTTACCTACATAATCATGATCCAAGTGGCATGTCCTGCTGGACCAGAGGGCGAGCGTGAAAGCGGAGAGTATGCGCTCCGAGTCACATATTTGTGACGTACTGTATTGACGCCGCAGCTCCTTCACGCGCGGCGAGTTCATTGTGTGTGCATTATTTTGACCCGTCGAGCTCCACCAAATTGCAGAGTGGCGAATGGCTAGGCTCTATGTTGTTGCAGTGCATTCGTGCTTCTAGAATACTATAATCCCTTCAATATATTATAAAGGATCTGATATTAAGATTTCACAGGATTTCGTGTTTTGATCTGAGCAATTCTTGTTTTGATCTTGAAAATTCTCAATTTGATTTAGAAAAGGTGAAGCTCATCGCCGGGGGAAGAAAATCTGGCGGGGATGACTGTATCATATATCATAAATTGTACAAACGTGTGTCGCAGGACTAACATGCTTTCAGGAGTCAGTGTGTACTACAC
Organism: Phytophthora fragariaefolia; assembly: GCA_030267785.1. Lineage (NCBI taxonomy): Eukaryota > Oomycota > Peronosporomycetes > Peronosporales > Peronosporaceae > Phytophthora > Phytophthora fragariaefolia. Next base: position 13,348 of record BSXT01001136.1, on the reverse strand, counting down.
TCAGTTGCCATAGTTAAGCACCTCTAAGTATAAATATTTGGGCTCCTCGTATTACTATTCAGAATACAGAGGATAGAGGTCAGCATTTACTAAGATATGTATGTGGAGCCCTTGTGTCTGTCATCAGGAGCCCACATTTTATTAGTGTTAGGGATGTATTACTGATTGGAATATCGACCTCGAGAGGTTTGTCTGCATCTTCCGGTACATTTGTATGTAAAAAGGGAAACATATGAGTACCTTTGAGCACCTTTTATTTGATCGTGCACAGCCTACAAAACTAGCATTCTTATGGAAGGGCCGTTTGCTGGAAAAGTGAACATGCATAACATGCACTACATGTACATGTATAATAGTTTTGTCCATGTACATGTACTGGTATTAGCTTATGACTGTCTTACGTCAGTACGAGCATAAACTGAAACTGCGAGGAACACTTTCTGTTCGTTGCCAATCTCGCAAAATGTATCAAAGGATTTAGGAAATCTGGCTCCATTTGGAAGTCGTCACTTCCAGCTGCATGGTTATGGGTGATTCAAATGCTGGAGGCGTCAGGATAGAGATATCGGTACAGAGGTGTCAGGATAGAGATGTCGATCCGACATATTTCTCAGACAATACTTTCGATCAGTACACTGTACACGTCTTGAATGCACCGGAGGTGCATGTACATGTATTCCGCAAAAAGCGAACTGGCTTTTTTTGCTGGTATTTTGCCGAGGACAGAGGTAAAAGTACCAGTACCACGTATTAATACATCTAGAAAAGTCAGTGCACGGTACTGGTTCAAGGCTTGAACGAAGCTCTTTATTCATCCATATGATTTTTGTGATAATCTAGAGCTTTGCTGCAGTCTTGGTGCTTTGCCACATACCACTGCCAGTGCTCAATCTGCCCCGCGGCTAACAGTTAAGTGAGAACCAATCATGCGACTTTGCATCATGCTAGCAGCCACACTATTCATAATTGGATACATCGACGCTGTCCTCGCGACAGTGGACGGCGAGCTGACTCGCTCGCTGGGCATGGGGACGAGTAGGCGTCTACTGAGGAGCACCACGACGAACAAACACGAAGGCCCAGAGAACGAGGAAAGAGGAGCAGCACAAACCGTGAAATTTTGGATTTGGAGGCAGATCGGAAGGAGCCCTGGAAGTGTACACGAGAAGTATTTCAAAAATATGGACTGGAAGGCAATCGTTGCAAGCCCGAATTACAAGGTCTGGTCCGACTTCGAAAAGTGGTTCAATAAAGATAAAGTCGCAGCGATCACAGCAGCCGCCAACGGTGCTACAAGAAAGTGACAGCATTCACCTGGTGCTATGGATGCAAGTACTAGCGTCTTTTTTGCGAGATATATATATGTATATATTGTATGAATGGCATCTAGATACTTTTAACCACGCAGCTCGACCCAGACTCTCGCTTGGGGGTATTTCGAATTACTAGAAGTATGAGAAATGACATGGTTGTTTAAGCTATGAATCAGCACATTCAACAGCATTGCATATTATTTCTATTTTCTTCGTCGTAGACGTCTACAGTGAACATAAAGCGAAGGCAGCGTCAACAGTAACAAATCTCTATGCGCAAATGGATAGCCACGGTCGTTGTTGTCCGGTGGGTGGGGGCGGAAAGTATTTCTAGAGAGTGAAACGAGTGGAAAGAATTAGACAGATAATATTTATTGTTTGGGGGGGGGCATCTATTTTGTTTGTTAGTTTGGTTTTGTGAAAGAGTTCGTGAAAGAAGCCTGATATACAGTTAGACGGTCCATCAGAGTGATCGTCATTCGTAGTTTATGGGTTGGGCTTCCTCGCTGGAGGCGCCCCGCCGTTTTCTCAAGATATGACTGTCGTACAGCAACGGACAGAATGCAACTGCCGACAACCTAACTGCCACCTGTCACTGCTATGAACAGAGATACAGCGCAACAAAATATTTAGCCAATGAAATGATTCCTAAATAATAGTTTTAACCAATAGTCGTTGGTCATAAAAAATGCGAATTTGTGGAGACCAGTCAGTAAAATGGAGGCAGCCAGCACGACGGAGGTGCCCCCGGACATGGCTAATGCCTCGCCCACGCAGCTTGTAGCTGTATCGGAACTGATATCGGCAGGTGTAATGCTGTACCTCACAAAAAGAATGCTTTTGGCCTTCTGCCAACTGCAGTTTTGTTAACCTTAAATAGGCCTCATACAGCTAGATTCTGCTCTCTTTTTGTTAAGAAAATACACGAGAAAACCAAAATACTGATTCATTAAAATGTATTAAAATGCATACGCACGAGCCGATATCACCCTAGTCCAGATCGGTTTCGGCAACTTTGCCTGAAAACGACTGATCTCAGCTCTGGCTTCCTAGACTTTCACCCATCGCTCATTTGTTTTATTCTGTTGGAGGAACCTCGTCATGTGGTCCGGACGAAATCTATCTACGTAAATACTAACTTTCAGGTTTCCCACGAGCGAATGGCACCTTCTTCCCCAACGCTCAAATTGGATTTGTTTGAGGGTGCGGATTTTTTTGAAGCAAATGAAGGATTGTTTTCAAGTAACCGTGTTTTGTGGCGTTTTTTACAAGCAAATAGATGGTTCGCAAGCAAGTATGCGAACTTAGTAGATTTCTGGGGTGGTCCAAGTATCAGATGGCTCTAAGCCCGTCTAGGTCGCAGGTCGTTTCTCTCGGAAAGGAAAACTTTATATAGATAGGTGTTACAAAGCCCAAAATAATTTGACAGCATCTTCACTAATGAATGTTATTAAAGTGCATTATCAAAGAAGCTCCCAAACGAACACGGCGTCGCTGAAAGCATGTCTGACACATCCGAATTCGAGTTGGCTTCGTCGCCCGATTCGTCCTCCGAATGAGGAAGCGACCACTCTGCCCGGTTCAAGAATCTGGAACATTAATTTTAAGCACATGGGGCCCATTTCAGTCGACATCGAAGCATTAGCTAGAATGATTAACTACACCAATGCTACGCGTGGAACAGTGATGCAGTAAATTACAGCTAAAGATGAAGGGCCTGTTTACAATGGGCGGTCCGTCGTGCGTCTTCGTTGAAAACGGCAAAATCTCGAGGGGATTGGCGCGGCTGATGTGAAGAAGGTCGTGATCTTGGCTTCACTCCAGCGTGCCTGACTATACAGTATACACCTGGAACGCCCAAGGTTACCTTTGGTTGTGTGTATACGGGACGAGACTCCTTGAACCCGTTGGCGTATAGTTGAACCCGTTGGTGTATAGTGGTTTGCAGCTAACACAGAGGGGAAGTTGGCACCTTCGAGGTTTCCCTCCTCAATCCCAAAGTTGTTCAGTGGGAAGCACGTGAGTTCTTAGTGTTGTCTTCATGCTCACTAAGCTCTTCCTCCTTTCAACACTCGCCAGCGCATCGTGCCAGCAGGAACCCCTTTCAACAAAGCTAGACTGACCCGAAGGCTGTTGGTGCTGAAGCAGTTAACGAAAAAGAGTAGAGTAAAAGTCAAAGCCAACACCGTTATGAGTATCGCTTGCTGCATTACGAGCAGCTATGTTGCAGTTGCAGGTGTTATCAGCTCGACCGGCTCTGATTGTGGAGCTGGTTTGCTTACGGGGCACAAATATGAAGATGCTGGATTACGGGGCTGATGATGCAGGCAACAAGATCACGGGGCGCACTGAGGCGAATGGATGTGGCATCGTGAGCTAGAGGGGAACTCGTGTTGTACACAGGCATGTAGCTAGTGCTGACTTGCTTTCGGAATCTTAAGTCTCTCTCATTAATAAACTTTAGCTCTAGGAGACAACAACTATCCGGATCTGCGCGATAAGCTACTGAGAATGATCTGGATATCTTGAAGATGCAAAAAATGGATAGGAATACAGCAGCCACCGAAACCTCACTGCTAAATCGGTATCTGACGGACTTTTAAAGCTTATCGTCGACAGCGGTGGGGATAGGAGTAGCCATCCAACAATCATTTGACCATTTCGACAAGGAAGCTAAGGGGATCCTCTCCTACGATGAGTTCGTTACAAATCTTTCGCACGACGAGATTCTTAGTATACAGAATGGCCAAGTCACTTGACTGCAAGCACCAAAATGGTCTTCGTGCGGATTACTTCGCCGCTTTCATGATGACGCTTGTAGTGGATAATGGCTGAAACTATAAAACGTGAAGACTTCGCATCAACTACGCCAGAAGAGTCCAAAGAAGCTCCAGTTGTAACAATCAAGCGCCCGCCACCTCTTCGTCGCTCGGGCTCTACTCGAACGCTAGCGAAAAGCCGCCAATACCATCGGCTGACACGCAAAGTACTCGCGCAACGACTGAGAAACCGGAGCCATCTTCAACTCTCACTCAAGATTTGCCATGGAACAAGTTTGAAGCATGTGGACCAAATGACAATCTTGAGGGTACCAAGCAATATTAGAAAAAAAGATTTTTTCAAACAAATGCCGGATGACTAGGGTAGCGACTTTTCAAGCAAAAAAAAGTAAGCCAAGCAAATTAACCCCGAGCGAGGCGGTGGGTTTCCAAGCAAGATGAAAGTCGAGCAAGTTTGATTATAGTCATCTTTTCATGTATCAAATGCAAAGTCAGTGCCCTATTGTAACCAGGCCCTTCATCCTTAGCTGTAATTTACTGCACCACTGTTCCACCAGTAGCATTGGTGTAGTTAATCAGTCTAGCTAATGCTTCGATGTCAATTGTAATGGGATCCGTTTCGAAGAATGCCGGATTAGCATCAGCTATACCAAAAGCATGTTTGTACAGCCCACGGTTGATTTCTTGTCCCACGCGGTGTCACGAGAAGGGTTGCGAGCTGATGCGAAGAAGCTTAAGGCTATCACAGAGCTCTCGTTCCCGAAGACGAAGAAAGGTGCGCAAGCCTTCCTCGGCGCACTGAATTATTATAGTCGGTTCATCCAAGACTTCGCGGTCTACGGTGCAGCCCTCTATCAAGTGCGCGAGGAAGACTTTGGACCCGGTGGAGACCTGTCCACTGCGAAACGAAGTTTCGCTGTGCTTCAAAAGAAAGTTACTGATGCACCTATTCTGAAGCACTTTGACAGAGCCAAAGAGGTCCATGTGATGCTGTTTGCCAACGACTAGGCTCTGAGCACCACGCTTATGCAAGAACATGATGGAGTCATGCCCGTCCGTTTTTGTGGTCGGGTGCTGAAGGACAGCGAAGTGAATTACCACCCGGCCGACAAAGAGGTGCTGGCGCTGCTTTTACTACTAAAGACGTGCTACACCCAATTGGCCGGGCGTACGATCAACGCCTATACCAGGTTCTCGACACTGGGGTGGATTAATACGTCCATCACACTCTTCGGACGGTCCACCCAGTTCGCGGTCAAGCTGTCTCCGTGGCACCTGGCGGTCCACTGAGTCAACGAAGATGACAGTGCATTCGCCCAGCTGCTCCACTCCACGATCACTAATTTCGTGGGGCTAGTCAAGACTTTGCAACGCGTCGCACCACCGCCTAAACAGACTCCGATGGTTCGATAGGATCCGGCGCTGCTATATTCACGCCTACCGAACGACCATCGAGGTTTCGTTCTGTCATTTGACGGCTCGGCCAAGACTCCGAAGTACGGAGGGTATGATAGCTGCGCGTGGATCCTCTGGCGACCCCCTGATTGGAAGATAGAGATCGCTGCGAGTGCATATCTCGAGAGCACGACGGTGAGTCATACAGAACACATGGATATGAACGAGGGCTTACGAGCTGCGCAAGCCTACGGTGTAAGCGACCTAGTCGTCGTTGGTGACTCGAGGCTCGCGATCCAGCAATCTCTAGGGGTGATCGCATGCCTGAAGGAGTCGCATTTGACTCAGCTGAACATACACCGAGAGCTCGTTGCGAGATTTTAATCTCGTCAGATACCTCCAGGTCACCCGAGAATACAACGCTTCGGCGGACTCGCTAGCAGGAGAGGCGTTGGCGGCAAAGCCAAAAAGACACTAACCGAGGAGTCGAAGAGCAAGCTGGAACAACTAAACCGAATTCACGAGGCCATCTATGGAGAATCGAGCCGAGAAGTCACACAAGTCAGTACCCTGAGGACTCTGTCCGAGGATATTGAGGCGAGGCCTATGAACCTTTTTCCGCCCAGGTGTATAGCGCAGCCAACCAGACTCCTAGAAGTACGGTTGTAATCCTGAACGTAAGATTACGTCCAGGATGGCAGTGTTACCTTGTGAAATCTCTCAGAGTGTCGTTTGTCTTCGATGTTGGACTTTCACCGTATGAGTTGTTGTATACTTTGTAGGTCGGGAGTGCGAGTTCGTAACGTAACCTTCTTGGACGTAGTCGCCACGGCTCCAGATAACCAATAATACAAAACAGAGTTATATGCAATTATGTATCCGTCACTTATTCTTTGAGATCCTTGGACGGTGGGTCTTTCCTCCAGTCAACTAAGGACACTGGTCGGTCAGTCCTGGATAGCAGTTCACACGCGCACCAACCTTAAAGATAAGGGAGGTTATACAAACAAGTACAGTCCTAACACTTTGATAATCAATTCAGAACTTCCTAGACGCAGACTACCTATTACGTCCAGAAATACAGTAAATAATATGAAATGCGGGAGTCAACCGTTTAAGGATGTTCACCACAACTTGGATATGGAATAAACGGATCAATCCAGACGAGGTAGTCGCCCTGGTCCCCGTCTAATTTGGCTTGGCTTGTTATGAGAGCTTCACACGCACTTGGTAGCCGCTAGGTCAAGTGGTGCCCTTCGTCGTCCCGATCGGTTCCTCCGGGGATGGCCTTCCGGCAGGCTTCCTCCGACACTTGCGCACTTCAGGGAAAAAGAAACTATGTTTGTTGTTATCTGTCTGTCGGTCATCTGTTACTAGCTACATGCGCTTCTATCATTCGTCTTGGCTTTTGTATGGTCTTGAACTCTGGGCTGAGTGGCGTAATTTATGGCGTGCGTCTGACACAGGTCAGGTGTCTAATCAGGGGTGCACTCTTGATGGGTACATTCAAGGTATCTCAGGTCTGCCCATCCTGGCTTGTTCTTAGTCGGACGACTTGGTCGGTCGATATTCACTTGGATTTTGTATGCTGCGTGTGTACGTTCAGGAATGTGCTTACGTCCAGGGTGAAACCATTCGTTCGGGACGAAGTGGTTCACTCAGGGACTTGTCGTTTAGACTGTCGTCGTCCAGACTTCTTCTCCGTTCAGGACAGCTGATCTCGTTCGGGGATGTTGGTTCGTCTTTGGGGTTTTTAGTCGGGCTCATACACGACTATAGCTGTGTCAAAACCAGGTGGCACTCAGATAGCATCCTATCCGAGGCTCTTGCACGCACCCTTAGGCTTTACCTGTCGTCGGGTCTTGGTAGCAACATTTTTAGTTCGCTTAGGATAAATATGTCGTCCAGGGCTCCCAAGACCATCCACAGCAGACGCGAGCTGCGCCATCCCCCGCAGACACTCCACACACTCCACGTGTCTCACTTCAATCCTGAACTGGCCCTCATCACCCAGCCAATCACAATTAGGGATGGACAGCTGCCTGTCTCTTCCCAGAAATCTCGGAACGCATCGTGCCAATATGGCGACTCAGCATGATATTTTGTTTTCATTTCGCACTTAAACCGAGGTTCATAACAGCTATAACTAGGCAACAAACCTAGACCGCTAAGAAGTGAGTGAGATTTGCGGAGACCCATGAGGAGGACTCTGAAGCGTCACCCGTGGAACCAGAAACACCGGATCGACCGAATGAGGCCACCACAGAGTCCTCTCAAGTTGAAACTGGTGAAATATCCCCTGGGGCAGCCTAATGGCCGCCTAGTGCTGAGGATTTCGACCCATTAGAATCGCAAGAAGAACGACGCCGCAGAGTCGGCATGGCTCAAGACGAGGAGCTTCGCTGGGCCAACCTCAAGTTGGTGTTAAAGGGCGAAAGCTCGAGTCTTGGATATAAAGCTGCCCGAGAGGCCTATAAATGGCGGACCGATTTGTGTTGAGCGACGACGGTTTACTGTACTTCTTAGGAGAGAACCGTCGGTGGGGCAAAGATCGGATGAACGAGACCGTCCTCCGCCTAGTGGTACCGACAACGATGGTTCAAAAAGTGTTACAGAGCTATCATGACTCACTGGAAGGAGGTCATCAAGGCATCGTCAGAACCTTCCACCGAGTCAAATTATTATTGGATCGGTCTATACGCAGATGTGGCGGAGCGGGATCAGCGAAATTGCTGACGCGATCCAAGCTCGCACACAGGTGGCCCAGACTGCCGACTACGGAGGCGGTACTCCGATCGTCCGTGGGGGCGCTGAGGGTCTTCTCACCTTGTGTACCCGTCGGCGGGCGCGGGTTGCCCTCTTCCGGTGATCTGTGGGGTGATCTGGTCGGGGCCGTGTGGACGGCACTTGGGATTGGGGGGTGGGCGTCTTTGCGGTCCTTGGGTCGTCGGGGGGACAATATACGTTCCCGCCCGGAAATAGGAAGTCGCTAAGTTCCCCAAGGAAAACCCAGTTGATTGTCTTACTAGAAGGCAAAAGTAGAAGTCTAACCAAAACCACCCAACACTATCTGCCTATCCCTCTTGGGCATCCCTGATTTATCCCGCCGCACTGGCTCCGACATTGCCCGCTTCGCTGCCTCTTGAGATCTCTTGTATGTACCACTTTTGTGGTACCCGGTGTGCCGATATGACAGTACCAGCACTTGACACTGAATTACTCGGGGTTGACGAAATGATTGCACCATATCGATCTGGATCTGGATTGCCGGTTGATCGGATCGCCCGGTACCCGTGTCGATCTGATCGGCACTTGTACCATTTTCTTGGCACCATCATCGAACCTGAATATAACCATGTCGGTCTGATTGACATGTACCCGTGTCGATCTGATCGACACTGGTACCACTTATTTGGTACCTCCCCGATCGCCACTTGTACAATCTTCCCGGTACCTCCCATACCCGGAAACTTTCCTCAACCCACCAAATTGGCCTTAACAGGAAATGTTCTGCGAACCGGCTTTTGCACCCATCGCCGATCCCCCCACATCACTTGATCGCGTCAGCTTCCATCACTCTGATCACAAAATTGCCATCCCGCTATGCCACAACCGTCCCCTGCATTCGGGAAGGCTGTACAACAGCCATCGCCGAAAGCACACTTCGACACTCACGAGCCTGAGCCAACAGACTCCTTCCTCCGTCCAAACCTCGCCTCGTCTCCTCGCCCCGACCCCATGTCCTCCTCTGGCTCTCCTCCACCAAGCTCCACCAGTAACACGGCCAACTACCCCAGTAACGCGGCCGCCTCGGCGCCTTCCTCCGACTCTGATGCAACCTCCCGCTTCGTTCCCCCGGTGGTGGGCTTGGTCCCGTCAGGCGCTGACACGTCTAGTATGCGTTCAGCCCTGGAGATCATCTCCACCACTCTCGAGCGAACGGAAGCTTACGCCGCGCTGCACGCAGACCACGCGGCCTTGCAGCAGGCTTATCGAACTTCTCGCAGTCGTGTTCAAGCATTGGAGACCGAGCTGCAGGGAGCAGCGGCTGCGACGTCGCCCTTCGTCCAGTTTGCCAGCAACGGTACGATGTGATGCGCAACACGCTGGAGGCGACGCGCTTCAGCTTGGCCAAATGTCAGAACGCTCTTGCGGAGCGCCTGGACAACTCGCGAGAACTCCAGGACATGCGCGACCGCGTCGCGTTGCAGCGGCGGATCCACGCAGAGGCCATCAAGGCCTTGCACGACCAGATTGGCAGGTTGGCGTCCCAAGTGGTCACACGCCAGTCTTCTGCTTCCACAGCTTCCCCCCAACAAGCGCAGCGTATCCAGCAACTCGAGGCCAGCTTGGCACAAGCCCAGGCCGACCGTGAGGCGTCAGAGGTCGCACTTCGGCAGTCGCAGGAAGACAGCCACGCACGTGGGGCTTCGCAGCAGGCGCTGGAAGCTTCAACCCAGCAGCTACGGCGCCAAATCGACACCCTCGAGCGCCGTCTGGCCCACCTTCGCGACGAGAAAGATCCCCAGGGCACGAAACTCCGCGCCCAACTGACGCGCGTTGAAGCTGACCGTGACCAGCTCAGCGACCAAGTGGACCGCCTCACAGCCCAAGTTGCGGCGGCGGCTATCGAGCTGCACCGCGCCATCGCAGATCGTGGGCATATCGCGATCGAGCTTCGTTCCTCTCGTGAGTGCACACGTTGACTCTTCGCATCACTCTGGTTGCGTTATACTAACCCGGTTGTGTCTGTTAGGACTGCATGTGGATAGCGCTCGCGGTGCTATAGCGCGGCTGGAGCAGCGGGCCAACGATCTCCAAGTCGATCGTGACGAGCTCCAGCGTCTCGAGAGCTCCAAGGCTACTCTCGCTGCGGACTTGACCGCGGCCCAAGGGGCCAGATCTGCAGCGGAGAGCGATCGCGATCGTCTCCAGCGTGAGCTGGACGACATCCGAGGCCAAATTTCCGGGTTGATGAACTTGGTTCGGCCCACAGCGGCTTCTCCATGCCGCCCCTCGTCGCCTTCACGTCGCCGTCGCCGGTCTCGCTCCCCGTCTGCTGGCGGCGACTCTTCACGTCCACGGAGGAGGGCCCGCCCATCCTCTTCTTCACCCAGAGGATCTTCGAGCGCCTCGCGACCGCATTCTGGATCAAGGTCGTCACCCGCCCGTAATCGACCGCCGTCGGCGAGGGGCCGCAGTTCCAGTACAGTCCCTCCCGAGGCGGAGTCGTCAGACCGCACGACGTCCGAGCCGGACTCGGCTCTATCAAGTGACAGCAATGCTGCGCCTCCTGCGGATCGGGTGGACCCGCGTGACCTCGTCGAAAGCAGCGAGGACGAGGTGTTAGATGCCCTCGCCCGCACCCACTCCGAAGAACGGCGGCGCCCGCAAGCCAACTCTCGGGGGAGCCACGCTGACCTCCCGATCGACTTGAACAGCTCATCAAGCTCCTCCGACTCCGACCCGTCCGGCCACCCCCAGTCTGCGGATCCTGCACCGGCAACTTCGAGACGGCGGACGCGGTCGAGTCGTCGCGGTGCTTCGGGGAGCGCCAGCAGTCGTACTCCAGTGGGTGAAGAAGGGGGCGGACATGGCGACCAGGCCCAAGACCATCAGGGCGCCAATGATGAGGATGGGGCTGGCTTGGTGCAACACAATCAGCTGCCCGCCGACTCTGTCTTGGCTTCCCTGCCAGCCACCCGCATCCCACGCAGCCAGTGGGTCCTGGGATTCCGTCAACGCCGTCACTGACAGGTGGTTGATGTTGCCCCATGGCCCCCGGCTGCCGTGCTTGCGACGTCAGTGTCGGAGCTGACGTTGAACACGGTATTCCAGTAGTTCCACTCCCCAGTGGGCTGTTTATACACGCTGCGCACCCAAGCCCCGATACCTTCCCAAGATGAGTGGCTGTCTTCTCTGGTGACGGAGAGTAACCTGGCCGCTCTCCTCGCCACGTAGCCTTGGGAGGTGTTGAAGACTCCCGTCGTCCCCATGTCATTTGACATGACCGGAGAATTTGAGTCTTTGGCTGCCGCATACGTCGCTTTCGAGGAGGAGCATCGCCAGGCGTATTGGGAAGCTACGCACACCATCCCCATCTCATTGGATCTGCGGGAAGCCCATCCTGGCCTTGACCAGTATTACATCGCGCGTAAGCAGAGGTGCTCTCGAGCGGGGGCCCGGTGAAAGTCGTTCTTGCGGCAGGTACTAAAGGGGATGTTGGCGGAACACAGGGATTTGGACATCCTGCTTGACCCCTTCTTCCTTCACTTTCCGCAGGCTGGTGAGCGCACGTCATGGTACCCAGGATTAGGCTCCAGTCCTCGCTCGTCCAACCTGATTGAAGCTCTTCGTACGGCGGATGCCGCCGACCCCTGGCGCAACCATTACCGCGATCTTGCCGCGGATCACCCGGCTCACCAGATCGCCCGCCTTGGAGGGAAGTTCCGTCCGGCTCCCCGTCAAGAGTAGCTTTCGTGCCCAAACTTCTTTAGTGTTCTCCGCATTTCAATCAGATCCCTTCCTTCCTTCCTTCTCTACAGCCACACCTGTGACCCAGCTTTGCCGTGCGGACTCGGTCGCTCATTCTGTTCATCCGCTCGCTGGCGTATGGCTTCTCGTAGCCGTTCCCGGACCTTCTCACGTGCACGTTGGTAGTGAGCCTGCACATGTCAGCGCCACCTCCGCGGGTCTCGATCTCGCCGGCGGGTGCTGACTAAAGGCAATGACGCTTCCAACGTTGTCCAAGGTTCCCAGTCATGGGCCAGGTAGAACGGCGTATCTCCGCGGTCACGATCTTGGGCGGTGTTGAGCGCGAACGTGAGACGTTCTGCGTACTCGTCCCAATCCCGCTGATTTGTATCTGCGACATACATCCTCACCGAACGGGTCAGTGTCTGCACCATCCGTTCTGCCGTCCCATTGGCTTGTGGGCGGTACGCCATAGTGGCTCTCTGCCTTTGTCCCATTTACCGGTTGAAGACCCGGAAAAAGTCGGCCGTAAACCCTGGTTCCCGATCATGCCTGATATCCTCACTCGCGCCGAAGCGTCGGAACACACACTCTTCGTAATTCTCCGCTATCGTCTGGGCCGTCCGAGACGCGCTCGCCTTCGCGATCACATACCCGGTGAACAAGCCGACCCAGATCAGCAGCTCCGTGTTCCCCTTGAACGACTTCGGCAACGACGGGATGTGATTCATGGCCACGATCTGAAACGGGTACGTTACTCGCAGATTCGCCGGTGACGGGCCTATAATAACCGGCCGCCCCTTCCCAGTCTCACAGTCGATGCAATCTCCCACGTAGCGTTGGACACTGCGATAGAGGCCTCGCCAGTGGAAATGTGCTCGGATACGTTGATAGGTGCGCCCGATTCCCTGATGCCCGCCTTCCAAGCTCGTATGATAATGGTGTAGGAAATCTAGACGCAGGGTCTCCGGTACCACCAGTCGTGCGATCAGATCGCGATCTCCACAGGCCTGGGCCGTGGTCGGGCAATACAGTAGCCGCCCATCGTCATCCACTTCGTAATCGTCAGCGATCTTGGAGCATGCCTTCGCTTCCTCTGCGGTCAGATCGGCCAGGTTGCCTTGCAGGTAAGATTTCAGATCTGCGATCCACTTCTCCTCGTTCTGGGCTTGGACAATGCGCTCACTCCTCATCTGCTGCACCACTGCTTCCTGTAAGGTGTCCGGTTGTAAGCGTCGCCTCCTAGCCGATCTGGTGACAGCGGTTACTCGGGCGACCTGATCGGCGACCTTCGGCTTCAGTAATTTGTCTAGCCGATTCAGCGTAATCAAGTCTTGGCGATCTTCGTCTGAGGTAAGGTGTGCCCCCTCTTCCTTCTGCAATGCC
>BSXT01001135.1:0-30177 GCA_030267785.1 Phytophthora fragariaefolia | reverse complement strand
GCGTGCTGTCTGCTCGTGGCACGGCTCCTGGGAGACGGCTTGGGAGGCACCTGAAGGGCGCCACTACACCGCTGTAAACGGACTGGGCGATCTTCGGATTCGCCCGACAAGCCTACGCTCGCCGAACGTAGGTGTTGTGGGTGTGGAGTGGGAAGCTAACGAGTTTTCGCCCGTCTGCTACACCACAGTACTGCCCCATGGGCCTGTCAATGCCTGCGGCAATAATACAAATTCTACAGTATTGCCAGCTTCAAAATACATATATTAAGTACCTTGATACATATGTGATCCCTTTTTCCGTTTTTCGTATCTTTTTCTGTCCGAAGTCAGCCACGTCGGTCCAGCGATATGATTGGCGTTGAAGTAGCTCTCATCGAAAAATACCTCTGGGTCACCCATACTGGCCTTGCCGATTATCCATCTTTTTCTGCAGGTAAGTCGCTCTAAAAGCCACATTCCCGTTGCTGTCAGCGAGGTAGTGACGCTTTTTGCCTTGAACATACGCATAACCGAGCTTACGGCAAATGCACCGCATAGTGCGTACTTGCACCTCTACCCCACGCGCACGGTTTATTTCCCTTGCTATGAGCTGGCCGTGACAGGCTTACGGCATTTGTTCTGTTCCACGACGAATTCGTTGATCACAGGCGAAAGGTCGTCAATGTCATGCAACGCTTCGCGCCCTGGGTGAGGAGCCGGCCCCTGTCACATACATTAATTATTAGACGTCAGAGAACACACAGCAGTTATAACCGATGTATGGGCAAGTGAGCACACTCACTCCAAATGGTGCGCCGTCTTGTCAGTTGTGGTCGCTCATGACGCGCTTGACCGTGCTCACAGACGTTCCAAGACACGTAGCGACATGATCCCGCATTTGCCTGCGGCGAAGGCGGTGCTGCACACGTCCCTTGTTGATGTATGCGTACGTATTGAATTGCTTCTCGCCCGATTAGAGGGTAACTCCTTTCGGCATGAGAGCGCATGTACGATAATGAGCGCTGCTGTGCGACGCGGGCTGGAATTGCTTGCTAGAGTATAGTCTACACACGCTGTATTTACTTAAAATTGCCGATCATTGGTGGCACGGGAAGCGAGCATTTTCTTGTGGTGTTAGAAAAACCGAAGTGCAACAGGGTCCGGCTGCACTGCCCCCTTCAATACCGTTATGATATCAGCAATTGGCTTTAGCTCCAGTTGGTCTTTTTTATGCCAGTATAAATCTACCCATGAACGTTTAAGTATACAGAAAAACCACTCGATTGAAACACGTACTCCACTCATTCACCGAATTGAAGCGCCTTTGGTGAAACGTCAGCGCGTTTCCTTTGAATGGTGACAAATAAATTGGTTCATACCATAAGCCGGATCTCCGTACATCAGCAGATTGGTACGTGAGAGTTGCTCGTCCTCCTTCAAGTATGTCGTTACGCCACTTTGACGCAACAGAGTCGGGTCGTGGCGACTTCCTTCAATTGGACCATAAAAACTAATACACAAACCTGAACCGCCACACCCATCGTTAGCCATCATTAATACTGTGAGTGAAATGAAACTTACCATCAGGCGCGTTAATGCCTTGATAGGAAAAACAATGGCGGCGCTTGGGACCGCTATAGCACCCCTTCTGATCATCCTCTTTGTGAGGGATACCTTCAAGTTCAACCTGAGCATCACTTCTGCTACTTGGTCCGGTAATGAAATGTTTTTGAGCCATCTTAAAAGAGGCACGCGTTGTCGACAAGCCCGTTACTGTGGGAATGAACAGCCTTGACATAGCGGCGGTGGCGGTAGAGGACCAGCGCCTTGTGGAAATAGAGCACCTCTTTCCACTCAGCCGCAATGAGCACGTCTAAATTAACGCATCACATCATTAGTGGTAGATATCTCGGCGCAATCGAAATTGCACTCACATCTTGAGATAACGAGTCTGCACCATGATGATGCATACCGCCCGAACGCCTTACGGAGTTGCTCTAACTTGGACGGATATGATATCCGGAAGCACAACATTGCCAGTGGTTCCACAGCAGTGGTCTTGTCGCCGGCATCGCTTACAATCCATTCTGGCATATTTAAGCGAACCGAAAGGAGGCACAGTTCGCTTCCTGTGAATCGGAAATCTTCCAGTGCATCCGTATCGCTGTAACATTCTAGACAAAAGCGCACATTTGGTACTCTCGGGGGCTCAGGGCGCTGAAGCTTTGCTAACTGCTGTATTAACTCAAAACTAGCAACGACCAAAGAGGTCTCAGCCCGGAGAGCAGCTTGTATTCGATCATCCGCTTCGAAGACCGTCCTCCTCTCATTGCCACTGATGCTGCCTAGACGGAAAATTGCTAACTACTGTCACACTTTATGGTATGTCGTCCCATCGCAACAAAGGAACATAAATGCTTCGGAAGTCATAATAGCGCTTTCAACTGCACTTGCCACTTCGCCATCAAGCGAGAAGTGACGAGCTTCGCAATCCCTCTAATCCTCAAGTGTGTGATTCTTGATCTACGATTTTCAAGAATACCATCCACGACTTATGATCTACGATCTTTAAGCAGATGATCTATGTCCAGTAGGCAAACACAGAGGGCTTTTGCCGATTGGACCCGTAATGGTTCATTCAGGGCATTGAGGTAAAATCTTTTACACCGCGAGCTTCCCACTAACTTTGCTGAGATACGCGAATGGGAAATGAAGCAAAAAGCGGTCCTTCGCAATCGCTCTATTGTGGATCGAAGATCGCCCACTTGCAGATCGTAGACTGAAGATCACCAACTTTGTTACCATCTACCGACTTATGAGTAAGTAAATAAGTTATAAGTAAGTACATAAGAAGTAAGTAACTGGGCTTGTACGAACGACCACGATAATGAAGACCTATAGCAGCTGAACCGCATATTCTTTGAATCTCGGTCCTTGCGATTTTGATAAAAACAATCCATACTAAGCCCAGCCACACCCGACCATAGTGTTTCCAATCTCAGTCTGCGATACCACACATCCAGAATGACCTCTTCCACCGCATTCCACGGGGACTCTGGTGCTATTCCGGCCCTGGACGGCGATCGCCCGATCAAGCATTTACATCCGTGGTAATACCAGGTCCATTTGGCCTCGTATTCACAAACCAATCTACGCTACAACATACCTCGTCTCGCCATAGCGTGATCCTGTCGGCTGCGTCGGGATCCTACTAATACCGGAAAACAATGTGGGCGCTGCTATTAGTGCTTCCGACGTGTTGAGCTGGCTTCTGGCGAGCTACTATAAAGGTCGTTGTATCATTGTCTCGATGGAGACGCTCGAGCACGTCACACGATTTTACTCCATCTTATCCGCTCTGATCCCAACAAGGATGTACCCCTGCAATTAGACGCCCGGATTATTTACGGTTTATCGGTCCCCCAAGGGATATCCATCAACACTTCTGCGTAATCGGATGCCAGATAGATCCCGTTACTATGTATTGCGCTACACGTTCGTGACCCCGGACGGGCTATCTATGCCATTCAGAGCTCGCAATTGCTGAAGTCCGGGTACCTGCACCCACCTGAACGGCCGTCCTGGCGGATTTAGGGTACCCGTACCCACCCGACATCATCATTCGGGAACCCGCACCCACCTAACATTTACCCGCATCTACTCGACAGCAACAACAGCAAGGCTATAATACGTAAATATCCAAGTTTAAATTTTTTATTCTCATCAGATGGAACGTAAGCAACGACTTTCCCGCAACTATTGCGCGGCCCGGAGCGATTTTTAAGAGTTACGAATGGAATTCCTTATTTGATTAATACACGTGTCCGGCAGCCTGCATTGGTGTTACTTCCATCCTGTAAAGTGAAGCTCTGTTTGTTATCCTTCTTTGCTGGCTTTTGCAGAAGTATATGGTATATGAAATAGCTGCAGCTTCAACTCATTCAAATCCAGTTTTCACAGTGAATAGCGAGTTTTGCATCATTAGCCTTATCGATTGTGTTGCTCTCTGAAGTGCTATACAGCATTAGTGGTCGTCAATTGTGCAGCAACCAGTAGAATTTTTATTTTTCAGCTCTCGTGCAAAGTTCGAAGCGGCCAATCAAAGATGAGTCAATTGACTATCCCAACTTGAAGTTGCAGCAACTTGCATTTTTGGGAGGTTGCGCCAGCCGAAGTTTCCCCTTTTCCAAGTGAATTTAGATACCATCAACTTAAAGCAGCAGGTTGCCAAGATGCCGCGTTTGTCTGCACGCGGGAAGGAGCTCCATGACCTGCGTCGTATCTTGGAGAAGCGGAGCATTGCAGGAGCAACTCGTGACCTCTTGAGCGATCATGACGCCTCGGAAGAGGAGCTTGATGAGTATTGGCAGCTGAAGTATGAAAGTGTACTAGCGACCTGCTATTTGGACCGTTCAAAGCACTACCGACGTCGGAAGAACTGCTGGCGGAAGCTGCTCAATGACAGCGAATACATGAACGACTTTGAATTTCACGAGCATTTCCGACTCGACCGGGCGGTGTTTTGGCGCCTATTGACTTTGGTGAAAGATGACCCCGTGTTCTCGTCAAACAGAACCAAGCCATTTCGAGGTGGTGCTGAGCTTCACCTGTTGGTGCTGCTAAAGTTTCTCGGAACCTACGGCAACGACAACTCAAGCAGCAAGATTGGTCTGTTTCTTGGCATTGCAAGTGGTTCCGTTCACAATTATCTGTTTCGAGCTTCATCGGCAGTGCTGCGGCTTGAGAAAGCCACTATGTCTTGGCCAGACGACATTGAACGCCGAATGATTGCGCAGAGAATGCAAGACAAGTATGGCTTCGTGAATTGTGTTGGCATTACAGACGGTACCTTGTTTCCACTCGCAGCAAAACCCCGTCATCATGGAGAGGACTATTACAGCAGGAAGGCATCATATTCGGTGAATGGGCTGGTGATGTGTGACGATATGGCAAGAATCCGAAACCTTGTCGTCGGGTGGCCCGGTTCAATTCACGATAATCGTGTCTGGATGAACAACCCAAAGATGATTCCAGTCCCACGATTACTTCAATCATAATGAATACCTCCTTGGGGACTCCGCGTTCCAAGTGTCGTCTATCATGATCTCAGCCTTCAAAAATCCTCCTAAGGCGCTGATGAATCCGCGGCAAAAATACTTTAACTCAAAACTCGCGAAAGCAAGAATCAAAGTGAGCATTGCATTGGGCTATTAAAGATGCGGTTTCCTTATCTTCGTGAAATTCGAGTTAAATTGAGTAAGAAACGGAAGCACATGAGACGGCTCATCAAATTCGTCACTTGTGCTAGTATCTGGCACAACTTACTCATTGCAGAGCCGATACCGGAGGACTGGGGCGACAAGCTGAACCGACATATTAAAGGAAAACTCGATGATGATGATGAACTGAACGCCCCACTCCCTGTCAACGCGAGAGGAGATGGGCGCGGGAACCAGCTGTTAGCCTACATGCTCGAGATGCGAGAGTAGTGGTAACAGGAAATCAATCTCCTCCATTGAGATCCCTTCGTCAAGCAACTTCTTTCGCTCACGCAAGAGTGCGATCTTCCGTTGCTGTCGCCAGTGCTCAGCTTCTAGAGAGCACTGCTCTCTTCGGGGTTAGGCCCTGCTGACCTCCACCTCCATGAGGCTCAACAGAACTGAGTTCCTCCCCAGTAGGCCGCCCCGCGCCTACTGGGACTTCTCGTTTCCCCGAAACGAACAAGGGTTCTGGCCCGAAGCAGGGCCTTTGCTCGAAGGAGCCTGGCGGTGGTTACGCACAGGACAACCGGTCCGTAGGTGGCGCGTGTCGCCACACACAAAGCATCGCCTGATGCCTCAGCAAGAAGCTCAGCTTCTTCATCCTCAGCGTAGCTGGACCCGACGATGGATTAGCGTATGACGCGTTCCCGCCAAGTCGAGAGGACTTAAAATGGAACTCGGCATTCAATGCCACGTTCACAGCCTCTTCAAAAGAGGCAGGGTGGATGCTGAAGCCTTCCGTCCGGGCCACGGCCGTCCGCAGCCCCTCCATAAACATGGTCATGGTGACTGCCTCGGGCAGAGGATCGACTGCCACGCCGGCATTCAGAGTTCGCAACTCTTGGACATAGTCCACAAGTACCCTGGCGGGCAGCCAAGTAGCGCGAGCGAACGCGGTAAGCCTGGTTAGGCGGAGCGAATACTCGCGAGAGTTGCTGTTTCAGCATTCCCATGTCGGGAATGACGTCTCCACCGACGTCCCGCACGTGAGCGCCCATTCTCGAGCTCGCCCACCCAGGTTGGAGATGGCAAGCGCTACGCGCTGTTGCTCCGTCTTGAGCAGGACTGAGCCCATCGCCATCTCCAGCTCACGGGGCCAGAGCAACAAGCTATCTCCTTCCTTTCCTTCGAAGGTCTTCACACTCGCCAGGAGTGGCTTGGGCTTGGGCCCACTCGTCGACGTAGCCGTGGGAGTCGCAGACGCCGTGACCGCAGTCATTCTCTGTTGGAGATGCTCCAACGGAGCATTCTCATAACTGGAGAATGTTCTTCTTTGAGCTTCATCGCTTGCGCATTTGACTCTTCAATTTGCGCGTTTGCAAGTCGCGCTTCATTCTCTAGTTGCTTACCACGAGCATCGAACTCCTTCTCACGTAGGCAGATCTCTTGCTTCCGTAGGTCCAGCTCGGCATGTTGCTGATCACGCTGCTGTGCTAACTGCGCTTCTTTTGGTCTCCCAAAAGCTGGCTGGGACGATAAGTCGTCTTTGCGAATCCTTTTGCTTTGCGGCCGACCTATCGAAATCGGGATTGACGCGGATCGCTCTGGAGCTGCGTTGGTCTGCTTCGTTTTCTCTTCAATTTCGCCAGTTGAGTCATCGCTGGAGCTCGCACCTTCACTTTCCGTGTCCTCCTTGCGAAAGCCAACATCTGTGTTAAGGAGTTGAGCGCGAGTACTAATCCGACTATTCATCGTTTCGTATAGCAGGTAGTACTCACGACACCTCTCAAGAATGCACTGGCGCAGGGTTGATTCGTCTTTGACACCTTGGCCAGTCGCTGCAAGCCAATCCACCGCGGCTCGATATGATGACTCAAGCGATGAGATCTTGCTCGTGATGTCTTTTGCAGTGCGCATTGTCTTAATTCCTTTGAGGGAATTAAGCGTGACATTTGCTCTGCAAGCGCGACCTTGGTCTCTCCATTCTGCACTTCACCCCCTCGGTATCGATCGTAGTTATCGCCATAGGATATCCAATCAATCAACACGCTCAACGAGCTCAGATCGTCCGAAGGGCCATCGTTGTGCCACATCACGCGCTTCTTTCCAGTTGGTGGAGCTACTGCAGCCTTTTTTGATAGATTTACCAGCGTGTTGTAACACCGCTTGCTAGACGCAGCGCTGTTGAAGGTTGCACCAGCTCCAAATGCATCAAGCATCGCAGCGACACAAGCCACGTGTGCTTCGCGATCACATCCAGTTCTGCTACATATCTGAAATGCACATCCTTCATTTGTTTTATCGACTTTCTTGCAGTCCTTCCACCGGCAGGTGGTAGTGCCCGAAGAGGTAAGCTGCAACTCTTCGTTTGAGGCAAGATCGGTTGACAATGTCCAGATACATGCGTTGGCAAGCGTTGCAGTTTCATCACGACAAGGACTAATGCTTCTTCGACGGGATTCCGAATCAGAATTCTCACTGTTGCTGTCGAGCATGGCGAGAAGGCCATCCATGCGCTTTGTGCAGCCTGATAAAACCTTTCCACTTGTATTCACTGGTCGCGGTGGGTTTATTTGGTTGTTGTTAGCCTTCTCTAGACGCGTTGCCCCGCTGGGAGCAGCGGATTTGAACAACACAGCCAGCAGGTGGAGCTGTAACTCGATGGAGTCGACTGGACAGCTTCTCATGAGACGTCGAGGCTTTGCCGGAGCAATACGGCGGTAACTGTTGGTGCTGTCGTCGCGCATTCGGACAGGGAGGCAGCGGTCGCAGGCTGCATCTGAGTGTCTTCATTGTTACTGGCTACAGAGCTTCGTGCTTCAGCAAGGGTTGACGTAGCCCCACGCGACCTGACAGACCTGCTTGAAGCGCAGGTGTAGCTTCCACCACCGTTAGTTGGTTTGGATACGCGTGACCGTGGCTTGCCCACCATCGGCCGTAGCTTGGTTGCTTCAGCTTGTTTTCCCGCGCTCAAAATATTCTACTTGTTGCTGCACGCTGAAAGGCACGCGTTTTGATGCAGCTGGGCAACAACCGTACTGACCAATCAGAGGAATAAAAAAAATGTTACTTGCTGCAAGAAAATTAAGCTTCTTGCTGCTGCACAATTGACTACCACTATTGTATCACCTTGTGTCCTCTCCAAAGCGCTGACAGATTCCTATTGTAGGTGCTGCAGCTCCTACCGACAATTTCTGCTAAGAAAAAATGCTTGCACGTGCTTATATTCTTCACTATTAATAGAATCGGGTATACGAGCATCCACACGAAGTTGGTTTCGGGTACCGAATTTTACGCGAAGTCGGGCATACCCGGTCGGGTACCCGATTGCTACCTTTGATGCCATGGTTGTGGACCCCACCGAGACTTCTAAGCATGTTCCTGCCTACGGTCGTCATGCCTCGGCTTTTGGGGATAAATTATCGTGTTCATCACATGACATTTGCCGTGGCATGGCCGTATTGGGATGGGCATCATCTCCGGGATTCTTCACAGTATTTGGGAAAGCGATCAGGCATTACCAGTGTGTAAGTGCCTGCTGAATCCTGGACGATCTGGAGACATTCCGGATTTCCCTGTGGGTAGACTATATTATAAAATGTTAGTTTTCGGAACAAATTGGAGAGTTACCGAATAAGTATTAGTACTTAGCGAGAAATTCACGGTAATTGGTAACCTTGTTCCAAAACGCGTGTTCCTTGGAACAAACGGTGGTGTCTGGTTATTGCAAGGAACAAGTGACTTCAAAACCTCTATCAATGAATAACTTACGTAATGATATTATATATCGCATATGTTGTACAACAGGTACTTCGTCGGCGGTTGCCACGAGAGGCAAGTTGGTGCTCATTTCACTTCAAGGTCCGATGCAGGATGCTTCATAAATCTTCGATCTCCATCCCTATCACTAACAGAGCTGCCACGATTAGTTGGTGCTCGTCTTGGACCACGTTCACTTGCATGTTTTGGAGATGTCCCTACTATCTTACAAATTGTACTGCCCAGAAAGGGACGCTTAAATAAATTTAACCCCGAACTGCTGTAGTTCGCTTTCACTGATTGGCTTTTACTTTGGAACAACACTGAGTTATTCCAGTTCCAGAACCTGTTCCTAAAACAAAAGTTCTCTATTATCCATATAGAAGTAGGCATCGATGATCACCTTCTGAAGACTGAGGAACGTATCAGAGACAACATAAAATTCGTGTTCGACTCAGCTGGCTGACACGAAGGGAAGTCAACAATCGGGTCGCAAAACGTTCCACACGGTGGAACATCCAGCATGAATTGATTTCCAGTTGTCAGAGGAAGATCAACAAGACCCACGAGGTAATTTTAAAGATTGCGCCAAAAACGTTCGCCGCAATGAAGAAATTAGATGGCTTGGTGGGATTTCTTTGGCACATGACCGGCTTCATTTTCATCACGAGGCCGTTTATACCGAGACACACCGTGGAATAAACTCGGTGCCGCAAAATATTCCGGGCAGGAGTGGGCCGACTTCCTTCAGAAGGGTCTCGCTTGGTGGAAAGACTTGGTCTTTCAGACTGAATTTGCTGATAGCTAAATGGCTTTGTACGGACGCCGTATGTGAGCCGACACGATATGGCTGCTGCAAGCAGGGGACGGTTGCTTCATCCAGACTAGCATAGTTCTCAGATAACGCGCTCGGTTGACACAACAAAACCTAGATGACCACACCGCTGAGGTGGCATGAGCAATACAGACGGCCACCACCAAATCCTTGCCCAAACTAGAGGTGACGATGCCTGGCGTCACGTTGTGATCCACAGTAATTATATGTGGTTCACCAGAGTAACCGACGAGATGAATTATCGAACCCCACAAGATCAAGGTAGATCGTGCCTGGGAGCACTGAGCCAAGCCCAATACCGGGTGTTCTTGTCAGCGCACATCTCCAGCAAGAGCATGCCCCCTCCCCAGTTGCGACGTCCTCCCGGTACCTGACCCCACTCGTGACATACAGGTACAGGAAAGCAGAACCGATTCGAGGGGAAAACATAACAACTTAAGCGAGCAGTGATCACAGACGGAACATGGGGTCGATACAGCAAGAATCTTACGTATTGGGAGTCGTTCTGCAACGACTTCATATTTCCCTTATTGGTCGACGAACTGCAGCATGCGCGGATGGTCGGGTTATCCACCAGTCTATGCGTATCGTAACGACACAATAGGGCCAAGATCAGGAAACACTTCGATGGAAAAACGATAGCGGTGGTATTTGCACATAAGGCAGTTTGGAACACCAACCTGGATTACCATGACCCGGAAGTTATCACTCAGGGATACCAAAACACACATACACAGCTTTGTAGACAGGGCAACAGCCAGTAACTACACCGAGCACGAGACTTGAGAACTCGTTCAGTTCAGGGAACCCCTGGAGCAACTCACATCGGGCCAATGATCCTTGCGTCAAGGCATGAAACGTGATCATAATGGACAAGTATCGCAGACAAGTGAGCCCATCAGCCTCAGAGGCATATTCGGTGGAAGTACTGCTCGAGCCTCACAAGGGCGATCGTATCGACCAGTAAGTCCTACCGATCCAAGGAGACACAGTTCGATGTCATGCCATAGCAGCTCAGAGCTATCTTGAAGTTCGCACTATGTGACTAGCAGAGAAGGTGGCTCTGGGTCCTTATCACCCATCGATATCACGGAAGGAGACAGAAAATCACTAGCATAATCGAAGCTGTCCCGACAAACATGGGACTGCCCTCAAAGAGTTGGAAAGCGGTTCTAATATCTCATGTTGAAGTGCAGCAGATTAGACGCATATAGGACTGGGTTGATCCGTTTATATCCGTTGAACGTGGAGGAAGAGGAGACTTGTGCCAGGCAAAAAGAATGCAGAATGATATTTTTGAAAGCTGATCAAATTAGTCCTAGCTGCTTCCGTGTCATGTGAACGTCCTTGGGGCTTACTGGGAACTCACCAGAGCACTTCTTTGATGATACTCTGCTAGATCTTTGTCCTCCCGCCCGCCATCAAAACCATCGATGTCGTCAGATGAAGTCCACCTTCATGTGCCACTTGTTTATCCTGATTCAAATCACTGTCGATGTCAACTCGGCCCCCATAAGTGGCACATGAAGTAGCCGTTTAGCTGGTGAAATGTACTAGCGCAAAGAGCACGCCTGTGTTGGAACTGAGTCCGCACCAAAGCCTTCGCTAGCAAGTCTGCCGGTATGTCGCCTGTTGACAACCCAACCGGTTCCTTCGTCGTCGTCTCCTACCTCGTTCCGTACACTTGGACGTCGGCGAAGCTGGCGTTAGCTGCATGCTTCTTTGGCCTGCCACTTCTTAAAGTTCTCTTCCTCCACAGCTGGTGTATCACCTCTGCTTGTGACTTGTTGGGACGCCTGTTCTAGTGCCTCGGCCACGTGAACGCTGTGAAGTCCTTCAGCAACAGATGAATCATCGGCTTGATTGCTGGGGTTTCCTGCTGATCACGGCGAGCACTCGGTCGGGCTACTCTCGCTTCCCTCTCGACCCGATGGGCTTCTTCCTGCCGATGCCATGCAGCAAGCTCTCGCACTCGCTGAGCAGCTTCATCCTCCTTACGCCGCCGCTTCCTTGATCGCCCTCCGTTTCTGGTCTGGTCGCTGACCTCCGACAGAGTCTTCTCCGCGCTATTCACGCCCAGTCTTACAGCTAATTCCGTCCGTCCTCCTCCGGGCTGCATGACAGCCACAGTGTCCGTTGGTTTCGCCGTTTTAATGTCATCGATGCTACTTGTTGGCGTTGGTTGTTCCTGTCGCTCGGATTTCTCCGCAACTGGTACTGTGCGCCGAGCAGGGTGCCTGCCCTCGCTCGTCTGTGCTCCCTCGCTCTCAGATGGTGGACTGTCTGTACCCCCACTGGTCGACTGTCCTGGTCTGCTGCGCGTTGCTGTCGCTTGGGTCTCTGATCCCACAACCTCAGCAGCCCTGCCTTCCTCGATTGCCATCCGACTGCCGTCTCTGCTGCTCACTTCTTTTTGTGCCTCCTGGTACTGCCATACGTCCGGTTCCTGCTCTTTGCCATCGTACTCCTCCCGCACGCACCATGCGATCTCTTCCATGTGAACCTCTGGGCAGTGATACATGTATGATGTCAGGAAGCTGCAGTGTACTAACATGGAGCCCCCCCCGTGTCCAACCGTGTTACTCGC
The DNA here is from genome assembly GCA_030267785.1 of Phytophthora fragariaefolia. Lineage (NCBI taxonomy): Eukaryota > Oomycota > Peronosporomycetes > Peronosporales > Peronosporaceae > Phytophthora > Phytophthora fragariaefolia. Next base: position 17,816 of record BSXT01001135.1, on the reverse strand, counting down.
AGGTTGGCTAAGCCTGCTTCCTCGTCAACCATGGCTGGTCCGATCCACTGATGGGCGCGTTTCGTGATGCCCCGGCCCCGTGGCGGTCGCAGGACCCACACCAAGCCTCCAGTCTTGAAGCACGCGTTACTCTTAACCCTGTGGTTGTAGTACGAGCTCCCTGTCCTGTTCGCGAGAGACAGCACGCCGTGCGATCTCCGTGGGCGTAGCCATGTGTTTGATCAGCTTCCGGTGGTAGTCGGACCCCTATCTCCGTGACCCCGCTGGCTCGCAATAACTCGTTCGGTGCTCGCGGGCGCCTTCCCATCAACAGCTCGTTCGACGTATACTCGGTAGTCGAATGTCGGGCTCCGTTGCACGCGTACTTCGCGCGTGGCACCCAGTCATCCCAGACCTCCTGGTTCTCCGCGACACACTATGTTCTTCCAGGAGCGGTGGAACCGCTCCACCAATCCCAACATAGCCGGTCGATACGGCATCGGTATCACTTGCCGTGCCTGCCGCATAGACACCAGTTCCTCAATCACTCAGTCGTTCAGTTCCGGTGCGCCATCTATGACCAACCCACGTAACGATCCATACTGCAGGAACACTCTCTCCAAGATAAACCTGGCCACGTCACTCGCTGTGTGCGTCGGCAGTGCCACGGCGATGGTACCGCGTAGCATACTCGACGACCGCAGTGGCATACCTATTCCTCCGCGTTGTCACCGGAAGGGACCCGGCCACATTAAGGGCCCAACGACCCCCCTCCCAAATCCTAGCCGCAAACTGCGCAATGGCGGGATATTTTCCTTGGCCCGCGACTTCCTGGTCCCGCAGTCCCAGCAGCCTGCACCCACTGTCTGGACGTGCCCTTCATACCGGGCCACCACTAAACCGCCGCAATTCTTGCGTGCGTCTGCGGCACTTGTAGATGAGACACGAAGATGGAGTCGTGCGCCACCTTCGATACCTAGTGCCTCAAAGTGGCGAGCAGCACCCTCGCCGCCTCTCCGCTCGGTATGGCGTACACCAGATCGCCGGCCTTCACGATCTCCACAGCTCCGTGACTCTTGGCCTCCAGCTGCTTCTGAACCTGTTTCTCTTTGTGCAGCTCTCGCTGTATCTCAGCGTCCATCACTGTCCCTCCGATACTTCCTCCACTGTTGCGTCCGTATCGTTAGCCTGTTCCGGGGCTACCTGCAGTACCGGTGCCCGAGCCAGCGCATCAGCTGCCACATTAGTCGACCCTGGTCGATACGGCACGCTGGAGTCGTACTCCTGGAGCTGCAGTGCCCAGCGATGCAGCCTCCCAGTCAGATCTTTGCCTCTTTATCAACCAGCTCAGCGCATTATGGTCCGTGACCAGGGCGAATCTCCCCCCACAGAGATACGGCCAAAAACGTTTAATGGTCCACACTACCTCAGCACATTCCAGGTCCGTAATGCTGTACGTCGCCACGGTCGACGAGTTGACTTTGGACGCGAAGGCAATGGGCTGTTCTCCGCGGTCCTGATCTTGCATGAACGCCGCGCCAAGGTCCACCGCAGAAGCGCCTGTGACGAACTTGAAGGGCTTGATGAAGTTGGGATACGCTAACAGCGGGCGCTCTATCAGGTCCTTTTTCAGCCAGTCCAATGCCTGCTGCTGTTTGTCATCCCATCCCCATGCAACTGCCTTCCTTAGCAGTGTCATCAGTGGCGCTGCCTTTGACTCAAAGTTGGCGACGAACCGCCGATAGGATCCAGCCAAATGTACAAACCGCTCCACCGCCTTCTCATCCTTTGGGACGGGAAAGTCTCTCATGCTGGTGACCAAGCTCTCCATGGACCTGATGCCGTCGTAGTCCAACGCGTGCCCCAGGTATTCCAGTCTGGTTATCCCTAAGTTGCACTTGGATGCCTTCAGCGATAAGCCTGATCTCGATAGGCTTTCCAGTACTGTGACCAGCTAAACGACGTGCCGCGTCACTTCCCCCTTAGCGAAGATAATGAAGTTCGATCAGGTAAACCAAACAATACTGCAAGACCGTCCTCCGGAGAATAGTGTTCGTCATTCGCTGGAAGGTGCCGCGTGCATTGGCCAGGCCAAAGGCCATCCGCACGAACCGAAAAAGCCTGCCAAACGCTGCTTTGTCTCGGTCCTTGGACACCACCGGTATTGGCCAGTATACCGCATGCATGTCCAACTCGAGGACCGCCTCGGTGGATGCTTGCTGTCGAAAGTCTCGTCTATCCGGGGCAACGGGCAGACGTCTTTCTTGGTGATAGCGTTCAGCATTCTGTAGATACAAAACTGTACTCAGCTGTCCTTCTTCTTGACCAGGACGACAGGAACCCCCAGGCTCCGTGCCCTTCCTCCACGAAGCCTCCGTTCAGCATCTCGTCCAGAGACTTGTCTCTGATCTCGTGTTCCAGCTGGGCGTGGTGTCGGGCCCTCACCGTGATCGATGCCTCGTTTCCTGTGTGTATCTCGTATTTGATGCTTGAGTGTCGTTGTCCGCAGACACCCCATCCGTAGATCCAGTAGAGTCGGGTACCGTCGCAGCAGGTTCAACATCAACCCCTTGTCCTCATCGCTCGTGTTGCCCAATTCTAGTCCCTCTCGTTGATGAGAGGCTTTACCTGAGCCCCCAGGATGCCAACCATCCGCCATTAACCACCTCTTCTGTTCAGCCCACCCGTCATCTCGAGGATCGCCATCTCCGCATTGCTAGGTACCCACGTCTCCAGCGTCTCACGGCTTGGCGGTTTTGTCGTTCGACCCGCTAGGCTCAGCACTAACACCCTGATGCTCCCGTTGCACACCTTCACCAATGTCGAGGCCAACAGCGGGTGCTTCTCGGCCCTCGGTTTCGGCCAGCGAGCCGTCAGGCGCCTTCACCACCAGCTTCACGTTGTGCAAAGTACCTTGGTCTGTCTGATGAGCCGGACCTTGGCCATTCTTGTTGGTTATCAAGCCCGGGCTCCAATGCCCGTGAAGGGGACCACCGCCTTCGCGTCCTCTGCGTACCACTTCATATCACTGGAAGTGAAGTCGATCTTCACTCCGTACGTGTACATCCAGGCCTTCTCCGAGTAGGAAGTTCGACGCGGTGCTCTCCACCAGCAGAGGGTCCACTTGTAGCGCCTGCTGGTACTGCGTGCGGAAGGCAAACCGTCACACTCCCAGTACTTTCACCGCGGCGCCGCTGAACCCCTTCATAAAGTCAACAGGTGGTGGGACGTCCACCTTGACTCCATACAGTGCTCAGCATTCTCCGGCAACACTATAAGGCGCCCCGGTGTCGATCTTCACCGGCTTCCGCTCGCCCTTGATCTCCATTGTCGCAGTTTGCAGCAAGTCCATTGTCTCTGCTCGTGCAGCTCATAGCTTCGCTACCCGCACCGGCTGCGGGAAACTATCCAGACCTTCACACACAGAGGCCCGTAGGTGCTGCCGTTGTGGTACTCGTAGTACCGCTGCATCTTCTTCTGGCGCGCACTCTTCTTCAGCGATTCCGTTGCGTGGGGCAGCACCAGCGTTGCTGGTTCGACTTCCTCTTCGATGAGCCGCCTCGCATTCTTCGCTCCATGGTGCTGTATGTCTCTTATCGCCTTGAACATGCCTCCCAGGCGCTGCTCCAACACTGTCTGCCGCTCCCACTGCCGCAACGCTTTCGACCGTCCCTTCATCACCTTCATCTGATACCGGCGACATGCACAAGAGGCTCCCACGACCGTGGCCTTGTCACCCCTCCACCCGTCGGCACCGATGACCGTCAAGCCTACCACCGCTGCCAACAACTGCTGTTGGGCGCCTCGCCACGTGTCGTTCTTACCCGCCATATTTCCTACCGCTACCAGCTTCAACCTGCGAGTTTCAGACATCGCCAAGTTCGAGAACCCATCCACCAACGAGAACTGTCGCTCGGCTCGGGCATGCCGAAGCTCTGCTCGGCTGTAACTCCGGGTCCAATATCATTGTCGTTCACCTCTTCCCAGGGTCCCACTGCCCGGGACGATGACGCCTGCTGAACGTCCTGCACAGTGATATATCGTGGACCATGCTGACCCTGTTGCTCTTCATGCCTCGCTCGTCGGCGTTGCGCTCGTTCCCGGCGCTTGGTGACACGCGCCGACCAACGATCCTTTTCCTGCGCTCCCAGCTGGTTGGTCTCATTGCTCATGGCCTCCTCTGCCATGAATACCTTCTTCAGCGCGGCTGAACGTACGACCAGCGCCCCTACGCTCGCGGGCTACGTCCCTGTGTCTGGTCTCCGCCTTCGATGCTATTGCTCTGGTCTCCTTCGGCTGCCAGATCTCTTGCTTCAACCGGCACTCCCTGGCAAAGTGGCCATTGGTGTCGCAGTAGTAGCATGGACCCTCTTCGGATCCTCCTAGTGCTGGGTCTGCTTGGTTCTCGTTCTGCTGGCTCACGTAGCGTCTGAAGTTGGCCAGCTGTTCCGCCCGGGTGCGTAGCGGTTTTCGCTGAGACACTTTGTACTGCCAGCTGTTGCCACGTGTCCCTAGCGGGGCGTTATTGTTCTGGCCCGCCCCCACTTGGTTGATCTTGCCCATGCGTCGGTTGCCACCGCATTCGTAGCATAGTGTACGACCGCGCGTTCTAGCCGCATTGTCCACCACAGTACCAGTTTGTAATTTGGAATCAGCTGCCTGAGGGCCAGTGTCCGCGCCCCGTGGGGCAAGGGTGTACCCCTAAGATAATAAAAATGCTTGCTGCGGGACAAATCCCTGCGGTATCTGATAACCTTGCTGGGCGAACGCTATTCCGCCTCCAATCCTCAGAGCACCCATCGGACTGATCAGCCTCTCTTCGACATCGTGCCGAGGCGGCTTCTGGGCCGAAAACTACATTCCCATCCCCAGCGCACCAGTGTTGTTGGTTTCCGTTGCTTCCGCCTGCATCTTCCGGGAAAGCGTGCCCAGGACCGAGGGCGTGGTCGTGGCCATGCGCAGGTCAGTATCACGTTGCGAATCTTGGCTGGCAATGGCATCCTCCAGCCCGACCCTATGCTCTTCCCAAATATGTCGACCTGTCTCGTGAACGTTCGAACGGCTTCATCAAGTGCCTGCGGTTCTCGGGTGCGAATATGCATCGCCGAGTCCTGGTTGCTCATGCCGTTAAGAACGCGTCAACTAGCCACACCTTCCCGATGCTCCGGTCCGCCACAATTGGGCTGATTACAGCCGCGTACTCAACCAACGGCTCGCCCCGCATCTGCTTCCTGTCGTTCAAGCTACCCACCACTTTTGGATCTGACCGCTCCTCGTCGTACCGTTCTCGCAGCAGGCGCGCCAAGTTGACGTCCGTCTCGTCGATGATGGTGCCAATGATGCTCCGGTACCATTACCGTGATTCTCATTCAAGGTGCGAGGCCATCACGTAGTACACCGCGTTGCTGTCCCAGTGTACCCCCAAGCTCCGTCCCTGGCGCCGTGTCTCTGTTTGCACACAGCGGAGCCACGTCGAGATGGGCGTCAGGCCATCCAGGCCCTTGAAGGTCGACAAGCACATCTTCCACTCACGCCGGTATTCCCTGAAAACTTCTTCCACGGCTGGTGCCGCTGCTGGTGCCGCCGATGGAGCTGCTCCTACTGACGCAGATGTTGGTGGTGGCGGCGGTGCTCCTTGTCCCGGCACGGCCTGTCCCACTAGAGAGTAACTAGCTGGAGCACCTCCTCAGCTTCTACCCCCAATGCGATGGTGCCCAACTGCCTGTGGGTGGTGGAACGTGGTACTGGTGACTCTGTTATCTGCATCGCTGCTCTCGCCGTCCCACCGACTGCACTTACAGGTCCAGACACGAGGGTAGCAGCAGCCACCGTTTGCGCGCTGTTCAGCACTCACACCCCTGCTCGGCTTCGCGCTCCCCGCGTTGCGGACCGCTCCTCCTTGTTGGGCGAAAGGCGGGGTGCTCTTCACACCACGCTCCGAGTCAGCCGCCCGCTGCGTGTCCCCGCTCATGACGCGCATCTTGTCTGTCGATAACTCCAGTTTACCGCTGTCTCCCGTATCGAGAAGCACTCCCGTTCTCGTCATCTGTCTTGTCGGTGCGGGCGTTCCCTCGCTCGGGCTGGGCGGGGCCATACGTAGGACTCAATCCGCTCGTTCAGAACGCATGCGCATCTCCATTCTGCTCCTCAACCTTAAAGTACACCTATCCCACGCTCGTTAGTACGCAACCGCTCCTTCCGTTAGTGTCCTCCGCCTTGTCCAGGTGACAGGTTCGGACTTCGCTCAGGTGCCGAACTTCGGGCACCATCCTGGCGATAGTATCCGGGTGCTTCGGTAGCACACTTGACGACCGTTTAGGCGACAGCGTCAAAGCCGCTCAGGTAGCAACTCTCCTTCCTCAACGACTGTCCAGGCAACAACGTTTCATGTGCTCGGGTAACACCTTCTACGACCGTCCAGACTACCTCGCCGGTAGCCACTCAGGCAGTAGCTCCTTTGATCTCGCCGTTTTCAGGTCTGGCCGACCCAGCTTAGCGTCCTTCCGCCAGACCGACGGAAGCCCCAAGTAGCGTAGCTCGCGCTGTCCTAGGTGGACACGCGCCTGGAACGCCCCTGTATGAAACACAATGGAGTTTGTCCGCTCGTCACCGCCACGAACCATACCTTGACACCCCGACCAGGTGTCGGTGCTGGACGTCCACTCAGGTAGTTTTCGTCTCAGCGACGAGCGAGGACTCCAATAGCGCCACGAGGACCCAGGCGGCCAGTCGCGACGCCAGTGACAGACCGACCACCGCCATACCCCTGCCTGCGCGGCTGGAGGCCCATGTTGTTCCTTGTCTCGGCTCACCTCGTCGGAAACTTGGTCGTTAGCTCAATGCCACTTTATTTGTCCGGAAACCCGCCAAATGGTGACTGAGTGGCGCGCAGACACTCGCCTGTGCCGCCCACTCCTACCTACCTTCCCCCCGCCTACACCACTCCTAGCTATTGCACCCATTGGCCCGAAGATCTCGCTGTGGTTGCTCCATCGGGGTGACGCCCCCTGATGCCACCCCGTCTCTCTACTGCGATCAGACCACCTTGGTTGCTCGTTCCCGACTCCGACCCTTGGGGCTCGTTTCGTTTCCGCAGTCAGAAGCTGCTGCTACTGTCACGATCCGCAGCTGCCGTCTCCCTCGCTATTGTTCGTCAGGCCGACCCACTGATCACCACTCGTGATGCCGCCACTGCCTACTCTGGCATTGACCCAGGATACCTAATTCCCCCTCAAGTGCACAATAGATCCCTTCGCACGGAAACACACTAAAGAAAAGGCCGCGGGCCGGGGATTTGCGCTAGAAGACTGCCCTCAATGTAATTCTCGTATCATATTTGCCGGGATTCCCCAGTGATTTCCTGGCAATTGTAACGGGGTAAGGAATACCGTCACTAGCGTACACTATAGATGCAAGAAGAAGCTCGCAATAGTAAAATCCAGTGTCAGGTTTGGGGCAAATTAAACTCTGTTTATTTACGGAGCGCAAGCGGGGGTCCCATCCTCTTTTGTGAACCACTCAAATATCAGTCGATACCGGATTGGCTGAAATGGGTCTGGCTCCCCACTTTCACCCAATCCGATAGTGACAACAGGGCACACGCTATTCGTGTGCCTGTACCTACTTTTGTGCATGTAGCCATTAGACTCCTACCTACTTATGTAATTTTTGTTTACCTACTAATGTAACCGTAACCAGCCCGTTACAGCAATCCATATATGTTGCCCCGGAGTGTGGTCTAGCTGGCACGGGATTAGCACTTCATATTCTCAGGGTCTCGCTCCGAAAAACTATGGCCTTCGCCGGTGGGGTCTCTCCCCGAAAGAAACTAGTGTGTGCTAAGTTGCTTGTAACCCCTACCACCCCGGGATCTGATAGTATCCCCCGGGCGATTGTTTGTCTAACTATCACCCAGCATACAGTCGAAGGTCGGGACACGCCATAACAAACCCAAACGAATGGTTGACCCTACCCCTGGTTGAAACAACCACTCATAGGGAGTACACAAGGTGAGGTTACAGACCGGGCTCCTCACCACACTTCTCCCCCGTAGAAGCCGTCCCCAGGGAGACCCACCGACCTGGATAAATCCCTCGTCCGGGTGGGCCGTCTATCCACTAGGCGATTCTCCTGGTCCCACAGCGCACACTACAAAAGCGTACCAGGGATGCGGGGAGCGGGAATACCAAAGTCCTCCCAGGGTGAAAGCTCCAAGCAGAACCTTAGGTCAAGAAGCGAAATTGAAATTCTAGAATTGTTCCAGCGTCTCATAGAGCTCGAAATTTGTGGAGTTCCATATTCGAAGATGCTCAAGTGTCTGTATGCAAGTTATGGCGACAGGTTCTGTAGGTGCGTACTGGAAGGCGTAACGATTGAATACGAGCAAGCTGATGCGCGAAGATCCAGCCTCTAAATAGGGGCACAATTGTCGTTACGGATGACCAAGCATAGCGCGTCTACCACGACCCCCCCACGGATTCGTGAGCATCTAAGCAAGCGGCAGAAAACTGGACCCGAGAGCTTAATTCTAGGACAAAGCAGTACTAACATCTACGAATACACATCACTAATCGAGCAATCCCGATGCCAATTCTTTGATTGGTGCTGTTTTAACTGTGACGGGCGCCACTGTATCAAAATTGTATGTTGCGCTGTATCCTGTAGTATTTGGTTTATTAAGCGTTGCGATCGACGTGCACGCCGCGTCAACACATTTCCGTACTGACAAATGGTAGAAACGCATGCGTTTAGATAACTTGTGGTTTGGAATAAACTAAAATCGTTATATTAACCATCAGGAGCCAACGTGAATCGATGTGAACGCTAACGCGTGTCCATTAAGCATTCGTCTCCAGGCAGGAATCATACCATCCACAATTTGGCGCATTTTTTGTTATGCCCGATGCTTCTGTTTACAAGGATGCGTTTCCGCCGGTTGATGGCACGCTGCGAGAAAATACGATAGTATAGCAGATAGATGCAACAACCAAGCTCCTCCAGTACCTGCACCAGGATATACGTCGACTAGGCATCCTCGACAGGCTACCCTTCATCCATATTTGTATAGTTCCACCCCATTTGAGCTGTTACGGCTATATATTCTTCACTATGTTTCTTGGTCGGAATGTATAGCCTCTGCACCAGGCGCGATTGTACACGAACACAATCGCAGTGTGGGCTATCAAACGTGGTGGATCCAAGTTAAATCAACCTATCACTTGTCAACTGATTCGTCCTACTCATGAGCGGGGCAGTAGCTTCAGGAAGTAACTTAAACACAGACGTCCGCAATTTGGGAGTGGTCTAGTAGATTTGGTGCACCTCGAGTGTGGATGAGTGGCAACGGGGCCCATTTCAGGAATGAAGTGATAAAGGAGGTGAATCAGCGCCTACATGCAAACCAGGACTTCACACTAGCGTACTCACCGTGGATAAACGGGTTTAATAGATAGTACCAACAACGAAAAGTTCCGAGTTGGATCCATTACCGACGCTAAGATCCCCTTCAGAAGTCTTCTCGTGCGTAAACGAAATGGGAGCACTGTCATCATCCCCACCACCCACAATGTCGCCGTGATTGTCGTTGCAGTCTAGCTGGATCTTGGAATAGTAGTTGGCGAAGTTCTACACAACATGTACACGACGAAGTGTTGCACCATCCAAATCAAACTTAGACCGCAGAGCATTTCGTACTCGAGCGTGCGTGGAAAAATTGCCACCGATAGATGCTTCGCAGTCTTGAACAGGAACGTTTTGCGCGTAATTGAGCGGTTTATGACCTTTCCGCGCCAACCCCACATTACAGGGGGCATGTATCACGGCAAGCTTGCGGCTTGACCTGTAGCTGCTGGTACTTCATGGTATGTCTGACATGGCAGCGGAGCATGCGCACGTGTTGTTCTGACAACCCGATACATCTTGCTCGAGTCGATTAGCCTGTTGCCGCTGTCCTCATGGTCGGCACACGTCAGTCGATTTACCTCGGCATTCAAGCTGGAGAGGTTTCAATGGAGCAACTGTCACTTTTCAGGAGATACAATGGGAATATGCTGGAAAAGCACCGCTGACTGTGTACTGGTGGCGTCCATTTTTTTCACCTATTTGTATTTTCTGTGTGGTGGTACCAGTTTTCTGGGTGTTTCAGTAAAGCTGTGCGTGTAATTATATTTAAATGCGAAATTCAGATAAATTCGGTGTTGTTGTCAATTCTGTGTGATAAAACGTATTTTATGTGGCAAAACGTTACGCGACCTGTTTTCCAGTCAATCTCTGCTTTGAAGCTGCTTGACAAATTATAATCGCTGCTGTGTCCCATTCTCCCATACTTTGACTCAGCTGGCGATATGCACCAAATATTCTTTCGACTTTGGTGAGCATAGCATTGTAGCAAAACTTATTAATGACAGCACGTACTACATATAATATAGGTATAACAATTTATGTATCGTGCGGTTCTCTGCCGAACCGTTTGCTCTCTGCTGAGCAAGTTCCAAACTGTCTTTGCTTTTTATAGGCTGCCTTTCTGCTAACATGCAACTCTGCTGAATCGGGTGTTAGATGCAGGCACCCGGACAGATCACTTCCCCCTCCAATCGTGGAAGGCTACTGCGGGTGAGCGGCCTGACGTGTGCCGACGCCCCGACGGCGGGGCAGACGTCGCGTGGCTGGCACCGGAGCAGGCGGTCAGTTGACTCCAATGCCGTAACGAGGCGCGCCAGCTGCGGGTCCCCCGGCGACGCTGCGACGAACGCTTCAAACAACATAGGCACATCTTGTTTAATCACCTCGGCCGGTTCCCAGGACGCGCTTCAATGTCGTCAAGACCGAACCACTTCACAAGGATTTCCCAACGTTGAGTGTCAGAGCTGAGCCGACAGGCTCGAAGCGCTTCGAGGAGGTGTCCTCCTTCACCGAAGATGGCCTGCTCCTGGAGCTCCTCAACGCTGCCGCGTGCGGTGTCCCGGTACAGCTGCAACCGCGATGCATGCCGGATGGAGACCTCGAACGGGGCTACGATATCTTGCACCTCGAAAGTATAGTCGTTCAAGGCGCGCACCAGCTTCTTGGGCCCACGCAAACCAACGCTAGGTTGTGTCCGCTCCGGCCAGTTGCCGTTGCCGCCAGAGCGAAATCACCTTCACTGAAATTTTGCAATTTGACACCGTGGTGGCGTTCGTGCCGCTCGCCGACGCTTATCGCTGGCATAAACCATTTCAGCATGCATCCCATCCAGGGCTACTCGGACCTTTGACAGATGAGCGAGAATCTCCTGGTCCACCCGCTGCACGGTCGTGTCCGTAGGATCACGCGGGTGGAGAATATGTTGCAGTTGTGCGCCGCCGGGTAAGGCTGTAAACGGTGTCAGCGGTGACTTGCCACCCAGTCGATCAGCTGGCATTCCGTTCAACGCGGACTGCACCACGAGCAGTACGGATGGCCAGTCCCGGACAGGTAACTTTCGCTCCCTCAACAAGGCCTTGACGCTCTTTAAAACTTCACGGTTCACGACCTCTACAGTACCGTTTGTCCACGGAGTATGCGCGGTCGTGAAGTGATTCTGAGCGCCCAACGCACGCTGCAAGCTCTCTACAACTTGATTGCGGAAATGAGCCCCCTGGTTGGAGACCCACTGGCGAACGACGCCGAACCTTTTGAACCAATCTTGTAGTCCGTGATACGTGTTGTCCGAGTTTGCTTGAAAACACGCTATCAACTCTACATAGCCGTTCATCCGTCGTTTAGTACGAGAATGTACTTACTGCTACCTTCTCCTTCAACCATGGTCAGGTAGTCGAAGTGCAGGACTTCGTTTGGCTTCGTCGCCTTCAACGTCTCGCCAAACGGGCGCGGAACGCGTCCGCTAGCCGTAGCCATGCAGTGCAGACAGCCTGCTACAAACTCGGCTACGTTCTTCGCCATCGTACGCCAATAGAACACGGACTCTAACGCTTGCGTTGTTGCTCGAGAACCTCGATGGTCACTAGCCCCAGCATGGGCTACCACACAGACTCGCTACTGTATGTCAGTAGCATCTCCGGGGATCCACACCTGGCCGGCCGCCGTCAATAGAAGCTGACGTTGCTCACTCCACTGGGCACCCTGTAAATGCGAGTTGTCGTCGCGGGCCACCTGCTGCAGCGCCTTGAATCTCGGCCTACGCAGGCCAAACAAACTTAGGATCTTCTAGCGGTGAGACGCGCTGCACTACCACTAGCCGGGCGACTCGTCTGGAAGTTTCCGCTCAGAACCAGCTCCACAGCGGCTCAACAGATCTCCCCATGCGTTGGCTTCTCCAGGCACGTGCTCTATCAGTTATCGAAACGCGAGGAGGGACATTGCCCAGCGTTGCAGCGGTGCTTCTCCATGATTGTCACTCCTCAACTCGGCTGGCGAAAGCTCCCACTCGGAGTTCACCTCCCCTGCCTTTACCAGCAGCTTGTCGGTCGAGTAGCCTAGGATGCGCGTGATAGGCCGCCCGACCGTCAGATCCTTTGAGTCATTTTCCTCTTCAACGTAACACGTCAAATTTCGCAGCATCAACGGCCCGGCGGAGGCGGTTATCACAACTTCCCCGAACGTTGCCTGGCGGCTCACAGCGATACTTTGTCCACAAACGGGATTCAGCTGCACTTCGTCGACAGAGCGGACCGATACCGATTTGCCCGCTTGTTCGAGGGCATCAAGCACACCTCGAGCCACCAGAGATGTATCTGCGCCAGAGTCCAAGAGGATAGCGACAACTGCCACACCATCAACCTTGGCGTCAACTGTTCCATGATCAACATCAACACCATTCGCCTTAGAATAAAGTCTATCGGCGTCAACGACGTCGATCCTACGAACGCCCAAGTTTCGCGCAGCATCCCGCTGTTCGCGCCTTGCCTTCAGCAGTTGTACAGCTTCACCGGGCTGGCATCTCGGACAGTCACGCACTTGATGGTCAGCCGAATTGCACTTCAGACAAGCTCCTCGTGCGAATTTCGGGTCGTTGCCCGCTGCTACAGGCGCCACAGGAGGTCCTGAACCAGCTCCATCATGGTGATCGCGAGTTTCTCGGCCACCATCCGACCGATTGTGTCCGCTCTGACCTCCGAGCCCGCCTCGGCCAGCGTCAGCACTTCGTCCTCCCTGATGACCCCGACCGGAATCACGAGGTTGTTGCGATTGCGATGCTGGGTCAGGTGGGGACGCGGCTTGGGCAGCGCGCTCCCAAGTCATGAACTCCCGCATGAGCTGCGTCACCCAGGAGCACTTCATTCTTGTACCACTTATTCTCTTGGAGCGTCAGCTTGGTCAAAATTACCGACTTGAAACTCACTGGAGCCAGCGCGTTCGCCAAGTACCTCACGACACGCCGCTGTTCATGCTCAAAAGCCAACTCAGTCAAGTTAAATTGGTCCAGGAACGTCTCCAGGTCCGCCTGGAGGCTCATCATCCTGCTCTCCGGCTCGGGCCTCGCAGTCTTCATGCGAAGCTTCTTCATCGCCTCGTCAACCGAAGCATAGTCCACGTGGGTGGGCGCGTTCGCCTGGTTAAAGTACCCAATCCACTGTTCTTCCCCGACGAGGTGAGGCGCGAGATTAAATTCATAACGCGCCACCATGCGCTTCGTCTTCGTCTCGATGCACGCACCGACGGGCATTGCGAAGGTGCCACCCCACTGTGTCTGGAGGGCGTTAATTGCTGTCAAGTACGTCTCGTACTGACGCATGAAGTTTCTTTGATCTTGCATCGTCCTGCCTGCAAACCGCGGAGGCTGCGGGAGCACCGGCGCTGCAGCCACACGTCGTCCCCCGGACACGGGGCAAACCGTCCGCATGGCCTCGTCGGTCTCGGTGCCGTCTGCTGGATCGAAAGGGTTCGGGATCTGAAGCCTCAGACCTGGGGAATGCGGCGCCAGCGACGCGGCACTCTCCAACTGCATCGCCGCCGCGCGGGCTGCGAGCTCTTCGATGTCCGTCTGGTCACGGCCCTGCGAAGGCGGTCGAGCCACGACGTCATCTTCGCTTGGTTCCATGTTCTCGCGCTGGACCTGCGCGGAGTTCGAATCTGCGATCGAACTAAAGTTAACTTTGATGTATCGTGCGGTTCTCTGGTGAACCGCTTGCTCTCTGCTGAGCAAGTTCCAAACTGTCTTTGCTTTTTATAGGCTGTCTTTCTGCTAACATGCAAATCTGCTGAATCAGGGATGGCAGAAAAAATATGGAAGGATTTATTCGATATAAAAATATCTAAACATATTTTTATTTTCATTTTTTATTTTTATTCGATTTTTATACATTAGCCCCCGCTAAATCAGATGACTTGGAGCTCCGAAAACACTGTTGCTATCTGAATACTGGCCTCATCTCACAGTGACACCTCAGCATGGGGCAACTCGAAGCATCTGAAGCTGAAATGTCCTTGCGGTGGCACCACGGATTGGAGTCGCTGTCGGTACTGACGCTGGTGGTTATGTGTATCTACTAGAAAGCGGCTGTGAGCCACTAAGGCCTTCGTTTTCCACCGCCGACCATGCCGATCGAGATCAAGAGTTTAACGCGTCCATCAGCACGAACCAGCGGGGTGAATCAATCAAGTATCGCAAGGGGGGCTTACCCAGCCCTGCTTGCGGCAAAACTTGCGTCGGGCGGTGGCATCGCGGTCGCGAGAGCAAGTTCAAGGTTGTCTGCAAGTATTGGGTTGGGCCGAATAAAGCGTGGGGGTCAGATTATGTCCGATACAAAACTGAAGATTTTAATTTCCGTACTTAAACGAATTAAAATAATGCATATTTATATTCTATTTTTTTGCGGGGAAAAAATATTTAAATATTTGTATTGCCATCCCTGGCTGAATCGGCCGTCTGGACCTCCTGGCGGTCTGGCCCGCCAGCTGTCGGGTGCTAGATGCAGGCACCGGACAGATCAATAATCCCACAGCAAGTTGGAGACTGAAGGAATAACATGGGATTTCCTTAACCAATTCACAACGCGCTGACCACTAAGAAACATTTGAACCTGAGATGCTTTTAGGACCGCCTTCTTTCTTACTTTATTAAGTTGGCATGCTGTGAGTGGGATCTGAACAATGCAGCCTGATACGAGACAATGCGAAGACGTTAAACATCAATTCGTCTCGCCAAACTACTTTGGTTAAACGAGGCAACGTCAAAACTTTATGCCAACTACTACCACGAGTAACAAGCTTCACCTTTTACTCGGAAGGTAAGGATTCAGCGAAGAGTGCCTCGGGGTTCCTCCATGAACATTTTTTTTACAGCGGGAACTTCAAGTAATTCGCAGTGCACACGCAGAAACTGGCTGCTCCTTGTCATGATGAATTCGAATAACAACATCTGCTGTTCCGCTCCGGTTGTATCTGCCACCCGTGGTGACAGATTTAATTTTCGACTGATGGTATCAACTCCTGCAGACCAACGATCTGAACGGCCATCGCCAGTATATTGCCGATTCTGCAGTGGCGTGTGGAACTCTCAAGCACCCGAGTATCGGAGGGTCGCAGTCGCACATCAACGTGGAGTTGGTGGCGTGCAACTGGCTGGTAGAAGGTAAACCCGCTCAGATCGTCGCCGTCAAGCAGAGGGCCTCTGATCAGCCCAAGCCATGACATCCTCAAGCCGTGTTAATGTGAGGTGGTTGCAATTCATTAAGTTGTAATGGTATTCGCCCACTAATTCTAAGGTTCGGGTTTGATGTTCCTCCGGCCTTGCCCATCTCCACGTCAGTGGCACCACGCAAACCCAGGCGAAGAGAGCAGCGCCGAGCCTTCGAGGCTTGAGGCTGTCGAGCCGCGAAGGACCTCCATTCGTGCCGGCGTGGAGTCCACCGTGGAGTCACTCCACACGGGCACGAGGCGTGCGCTGGTTGGCACGGGGTGGGGAAGATATCGTTTTGGGCTGTGCCTCGCTGTTTTGGGTTGCGAAGCAAGCGACAGGGGTCCTCCTGCAAGAGAAAGAGGTCCGAAACCCAGCCCCTAGCGAAAGCAAGCATAAGTGATGCCCCGTGCGGTCAGCTTTTTGCTTGGTTTCACTATGGGTGTCAGTGTTGGGCTCTCCAGTCAGGAATTTTGGGTGCCTCACTACAGACCCGCAGATTGTCTGCCAGACTGCACTCCAGCCAATGCCATGGCGGACACAGGGTGCGTGGCAGGCTGCAAGTTGCAGCGTGCAACTGCCAACTGACCCAGCGCGGTTAATTAAATCGCTATCCGATAGACTGCGACTCTATACCGACGAAAAACTTGATTCAAGGCAGCCTGCATCTGGACGATACTGCTGGCACCACCGAGCCAGCGTGTCATGGTGTATCGTGGCAGTTTGCTGTGTACTGTATAGTACGACATTGTTCCCGGTGAGCGGAAGACAATCCGTGAGCGCATTTACTGTACTGTACAACGAGCACAATCGGAGACTGCGGAGAATTTTAGTAAGTAATGTTTGCGTTCATATTATTAAGTATGAGATACAGACACCGCCGATTGGCCAGCCCTCGATCCGCCATTGGCCCTGCTTCTGTTGCAGGCGTGACACACTGGCGCTCACCCTGAGCATGAAGAGCGCGCGGCTGCGAGGGAGGAGTCTCCGAACCGAAGAAACAGAGCCTGGCGGTGAACGCACAACACAGTACTGTACGCTGCAGCCTACAACTGGCGACGTGGTCGCCCCCTGAACCACTCCACGAGAGGTGACGCGGGGAGCGAGGAGGTACCGGTACAGTCGATTAAGCCGGGCAACAGAGCTGTGGCAAATTGCCGGAGTAGCCAGGCTTCGTGCACAGTCATGTACAGAGGCAAACACGATGCTGGCAGTGCCGGAGGGGCACAGCCCAAAAAGATATCTTTCCTCCCGTTGTTTTGGGCTGTGTAGCAAGTGACAGGGGTCCTTCTGCAAGAGAAAGGGGTCCGAAAGTGAGCGCTTAGTGAAAGCAAGAGGAAGTGATGCGCCGCCCGATCACGGCAACTCTTGGGTTCAATGAGGGAGTCAGCGTTGGGCTCCTCCGCCCAGGAATTTTGGGTGCGCGTACATGTACATGTACGTACATGTCCTATTGGACACTAGAAGGTGAGCTATCCCCACATTGTAGGAATTGCAGCGGTAGCTTCGCTTCCATTATCCGCCGCAAGATGCTACATGTACGATAGCATGCACACCCGCTTCAAAGCAACGTTGGTTGATAGAATACACATCAACGAAAGCGATGGGAGCTCGGCTCTTGCTGCGGTGCCAGCTGTGCATTGCCGCGGTGGACGATCCCTCTTGGCCTGCAATTGTCGGCCTTGTCCGGCGTGAACTTGTGGTCGTCGTGTTGCGACTCGCGCGTGATGGCGAGCGCGTCGGCGGTGGGGGCTGCGTCCAAGCGGCGCCGACCTCGCCGTGTTTGCCAGCCGAGCCAGCGGGGCGTGGGACCGCGCAAAATTGCTAGCTGTGCTCGCAATTGCGGCCTGGCCCCCGGAGCAAACGGCCGAGCGCAGCGACGGTAACGGACGCTAACGGTCGGCACCGCGTCACGTCGGTTCGACGCGCGGATGTTCCGGCCTCGAGGGCGATGGGGGATTCACCTGCCGTCGTCTACATGTTAACAAATGTGCGTGGCGCTGCATTTCCAGCCAAAAGACGGCTGTGAGCACGGCCATTTCGGGGCTTAGTGGATGGTACGTTGGCGGGGAGAGCAGAGAGCTGGAAGACTCGGGCTGCAGACTTGTGCGGAGAATTTTTCACATCGCGGTCAGCGTATCCTGAGCTACAGACTGTAGCCAACAGCATGGTCCATGCTTCAAGCATGCTTGGTACTGTAGGTCTACGACGAACATGTGGACTGCACTTCAACGTCGTGAGG
>BSXT01001134.1:0-25474 GCA_030267785.1 Phytophthora fragariaefolia | reverse complement strand
ACCTTCCATAACTGGAGTTGCTGGATCTTGAAAACCTAATTGCCAAGGTTCTGCCATATCTAAAAAAGTGAATTGATTGTTTATATAATTTGTGATTGTCATAATATTGTTGAAATTTATTATTTTTTTATTTTTTAATATATACAAAATTAATTTGATTTTAAATTTAAATATTTAAATTTTGAGAAATAATATTATAATATGACAATCACAAATTATATAAACAATCAATCTGAATGCCATCAGACCTCCTGATTGGCCCGGATGGACAAGATTGACATTTACCGCGTTTGAGTGACAGGTGCTCAGAGAGCTCAGTTGGTCCTAATACAAAACCGACTGAGCACTCTGAGTAGTCAGTATTGCGAGGAGTGTTTTAAACACTCGGATTAGTGGTAGGCACACTATTAGTACTTAGCCGAGTCGTCGGTCCCGAAGGCTCTGTTCACACTTGATATTTGTATAGGGATCTAGGATTCGATACATATGGGTCTACAGAACCCCTAATTATTAAATCAGAGCAGAATTCCCCCCGCTCCCAAGGCAAAAGGGTCAAGTCCGTCCGCGGTAAGCCTAGCTAGCTTAGCTGTGGGGCCTGGATACACTCGGCCTCGGTGGGTTAATGGCTGCCGGTGAACTCAAAGTACATTAACTGAGGGTTCATCCTGGTAAGGCCAAGAGAGAGAAGTGGCCGAGTGTTGAGGCACAGGGAAGCCTCCGAGTGGTGTTTGCTAGGCGATAGGCAGAGCCCCCCAGCGTACCTGGACTTTCGCAGAGGGGTTCCTTCGGCTCCCCTGTACAAGGTCTTGACTGGCCCGGTACCCTTCCTAACTGAGGGACCACAGTGGGATACCGTGAAAACGCGAACCTAAGTGCATCCGAACCCTCGATCGTGGTTCGTGGTGCACATTTGAGGGTACACCTACCTAACCGACAGTGCACAGAGCATCGTCCAGCCCGGTGTAAGGGATAGGATCGGGTCTTCAGATTTTATCCCAACAAAGCTCAACCGATCTTTCGGGGAAGGGAGAGTGTTGTTAGTAGGGCTCGCTCCTATTCAGAACGAGGAATTTTCGATGTGATCCTACACGACTACTGGTGCCGCGACCCGGGACTGGTGCGACCTATTGTGTGTTGTTTGGTCTGTGTAGGTACTACCCTAACGAGCTTTGGAGAAGAAGAAGAAAAGAAACAAGAACAAACAAGAAGAAAAATGAAAATGGCTAAAGGATCCTCAGCGTTACCAGCTACGCCGATGCGATCGGGACGAATCGAGATGGAAGGAGGTCCAACCTCCCAAACTGGAAGCGGAGGACGCCTTTCATCTATCTCCGGAAGGTCGGTGAGTTTCGATGAGTCGGCAGGGGGAATTTCCGAAGCCAAGGATGAAGAAGTGAACGAGTACGAGGACTCAGATACGTTTTTGGCGATGATCTGGATGTCTCGGAGGAGGCCAGGGTGTCCGCGGGACCCAGTGGAGCTCCACGCCCCATCACCCGAAAACTCGCCGGTGAATTTGATGAAGTGGCCAAGCCAGAGCCTGCGCGCGATGATTCTGGAAGTGAGAACGAGGTCTCAGACAAGAAAACAACGGATGAAACGGTCTTCAGAAAGCTCCCTGGCAATCGACCGCCCATGAATAGCAGCACGCCTGCGGCTAACCGAGTGATCGGTCGGATGTTGGACCAAATGATGGAGTCAAGTGATTGGATCAGACAGTTCACGCCCAAGGCAGTGCGCCAGACTCTCTGGGTAGAGCTGAGTGGCGAATTAGCGTGGCCCGTGAACACCATGTCAACCGTGAATGTTGCAGAAGACACGATGTCACTGCTCAGAGCGATGGGGCTCGAACCTCAGACGAATCCATCTGAGGCAGCCCTCCGAGATTGGCCCCCAGCAATTGCTGGTAAGGAGCTGAAGCAGTGGAAGAGGAAGTTTTTTTTTTCGGCTCAGCTTTGAAACGTCCGACATCGGGTTGAAGACACCTCCCACAGTTCGACCGGAGGGAGATGCAGACCCTTCGCAGGTCCCGTTACCCCAAACACCCAAGAAGAGCGAACATGGAAAAGAATGTGACGATGACAGGGTGTTCGGGGTGAAAACGGAAGGCACACCGTACTTTCAAGATTCCCACGTGGTGACGCCTAGGTCGTCCAACAGAGCTGATCGGCTTGGACGAGATACAGAGGCCTATAACGCTCAAAGGGGTGGCGCGAGGGCATTGTCAGGGCGGTCACGCCGAGTTTGTGCCTCCCAACGACTCCTCGGACGACGATAGTGGTGAAGATGACTATTACCGGAAGGAAGACGCTGAGTACGATGATCCAAGCGACGAACTGGCTCTCCAAGTGAGAGAGGTCAGCGAGATGGAACGGATGAACTCTACTCCGAGGTTTAAGCTTGCAACCCACAGACCGCTTGCCCAAATCAAGGCCTTCTCCGGACTACGTAACAGGAGCGAAAATTCGATGCAATGGCTACGAACCTTCGTCTATGAGATGAAGGGGACCCGCACCCCTCCGAATGAGTGGTGTACGGCTTTCGAGTTGAGCCTCCGAGATGGAGCCTTGCACAGGTACCGATAACTGCCTCGCAAGACGAAACGTCAGTGGAAGTTACTCAGTGATGCGTTCATTAAGTATTATTGCTCGCAATTCCGCCAATCCGCGAAGGCTCGGTATTACTCAGTCAAGCGTGAGGGCAGCGAGCATGTGTGCGACTATTTGAATCGGCTAAACGGCTACGCTCGCAACGCAGAAGTGCAATTTGAGAAGGGAGGACGCGATTCCAAGGAACACGTGAGCCGATTCCTCGAATCATGCGGGGATCGAGGCCTCGAGAGACGTCTGTGTCATCTCCGCCTGAAGGACATTCATGAACGGGAAGACATTATCAATGATATCCTCAAGTCGGAAGAACGAAGCTCGACTAGAGAAACCTCTGCCTACCTCTCCCGATGACGAGACCGCTCTCACGCTCGTGATGAGCGGCGTGCAGAGTCCTCGAGGGAAGGATATCGACGGGACCGCCACGACCGACACGGGCGCGGATATGACCGTCGAATGGACGACTCCCGTCACACACCCCGTATCTCGCTCGCGGATGCCTCTCTGTCAGAGATGATGGCTGAGTTGGGCAGTGGCAAACGTGTAATACTACCAGCTGTATATTGGACACTCGCCTTCAGTGAATCACACGGTAGCATCTGGGCAGGTCACTCGCGCGGGCCGCAGACGCTGGAACGCTTGCAACGAATGTACTGGTGGCCGCACATGAAGTAGGCAGTGCACAGCTGGGGAGCAGTATGCCAGGATTGTGTCTCACGGAAAGCTAAACCGCAAGTTGCAGTACCGCCGTTACGAAGTGTCCGAACCGGAGATGTGTGTAACCGGTGGGCAATTGATGTAGCTGGACCGTTACCTGTAACCGCGCAAGGTAACAGATATGTGATCGCAACCGTAGAGTACACTACGAGGTATGCAGTGGTAGAAGCTGTATCTGAGCACACAGCCAAAGCGATCGCAAGATTTTTGATGCATAAGGTTGTGTTGGTCTATGGGCCTATGAGGGAGATCATGATGGACAGCGCCATGGAATTTGGTAGTCGAGCAACGGCAGAATTATGGAAACTTATGCAGACTAAGGAATTAACGCCAGTTCTGTACCGACCTAAGTTGCTAGGATTAGTGGAAAAGTTTCACATGACATGGAAGGATATGGTGCGTATGCACGTCAGTGAAGGACAAGATGATTGGGACGACTTCTTGTCATGTGCACTATATGCGTACAATGGATCGCAACACGCGACGCATGGATTTCAACCCAACGAGCTGATGATGGAGCGGAAACTGAGAACCTCAGGTGAGCTGTTACGCTAAGGTAATCTGAAGCGACCGCATCAAACCCTAGACTAGTACCATGAGGTGCTGATGCAGGAGTTACGCACAGCGCGAGACCTAGCTGCTGTTGCCTTGCAGAAGGAATAGGCGAGAAAGACCATGTACTATAACCAGCGGGTTGTACGACAACACGCAGCTTTCAGGCCAGGTCAACTTGTTTGGATCTACAGACCAGCACGTGAGCCTGGAATTACTAAATTTGGACACCGATGGAGAGGACCGGGACAGGTGGTGGAAGCAGCAGGATACGCCAACTACCTGGGTAAAATGCTTGAGGCAGGGCGAGAGCTGATAACGCACTGCTCTTTCCAGCTCAAGTACTAATACCCCACCAACCTACTCGACAAGATGGCTAGAGACATGGCACTGGACTAACGAGAAGAAGCAATTGCCGCTGCAGATATTGATGTGAGCGACGATGAGAATAGTTCTGAGATGGCGGGTCAAACCGAAGAGTGTGCAGCAGCAGTCACCAATAACTTGGCAGCGGAAGCCTTTGACGTGACACCGGTAGATAGTACTGCGATGGAAACTGAACCGAGAGGAGAATTCGGCGCGACGCCCACAATTGACAACCAGCGGTCAAGTGCGCAGACGGTCACGCACCTCACGTTTCAAACAGTAGCAGCTAAGCGGCCGAGGGGTCGACCACGCAAGTGTGCCACCGACACAGTAGTAGAGCGAGAAGTTGACATCGCCACAGGCGTAGCAGCACGCGCGAGCGCCGCGACAACAGCCTACGCAACAGCAGGAGTTAGCACGCCAGCCAGCACCGATATTAGAACTGCAGCCGATGAAGAAACCGATATCGCTGCCGACCAGGGGTTACGGCACCGGGCGAACGAACGCCGAAACGAAGGCGAGCCCGACGAACAGCCGCAGCGCTTGACGAGACTATCGCCAGATGCACCCGTTCACGGATACGGCGTGAGCCGTATCGAGGCGTCGACGCAGACGACCGAGCATCCGGTGACGATAGCCCAGTGGAACAAGGGCTGACGGACACGCCCTGGCCGTCATTGATACCCATAGCACCAGAGTTGAATCAGAGAGCAGTGAGGATGGACGAACGCATGAACGCCTGGACCCGAATTTACAACATTCGACGGCATCTGTGCAAGCTGATGCAGGAGCCAGTGATGCTAGTCAGCAAGCGAGCCCACAGCAGCCGGAGCAGCAGCCCTCAGCCGAGACCGAAGAGGACGAATGTGTTCGTCGCCGTGCACCGACAGCCTTGTCCGGCCCCGACCACGACTGTCACGCTTCCCACTGGCCGCAACCGTGGTGGAGCGTCGACGGCGAAAGTACGGAACGCATGTTAGGCATTACGCAATGGAGTTTGAAGTTGAATACGTGGGTGATCAACCTGGCAGTAGAGAGATAAGCCACCTATACCCTCACCAACCACCCGCTGGGTGGATTGATGTCAGTACTAGTGACTTAGTAGTGAATCCTATCCTGGCTATTTTGCCCCTACTATTTCAAAGATTCTTGAGCGAGCCTAAGATTTCTCTTGGACAGGGTATAGCCCCCTCATTACACTATGGGGGTTATCGAAACGGGATATACTAATGGTTATTCCCCTCTCCGGCCTTTGGGCAAATTCGTCCCACGGTGGGGATCGATCCACTGAACTCCCGGTTCCAGCGTCAGGGTGTGACCACTGGCCCACTGGGATCGGTTTCAACCTGACAGTAGAACGAACAGGTTATGGATTTATCAGAAGGACAACGACCAGCTGTCGAAAGAAGACCGATTACGTACGAGCAGCGACGATCCCGGAGAGGAAAAATCACCAGAGCAATAGGACGAACGCACAGCAGCGACAGCATTCGGACCTGCCCCTACCGCAGCAGCCGAACGGGGACAAACAAGCCGAATCTTGTCAAAATGTACAGGTCATCAACATGTCAGTTTTCTTACTCTCTTCCCCTCGGCTACGATTCGCCCCTGATTCGGCTTGTTTTAGGGGCGAATCTGATTCGGCTTGTTTCAGGGGCGAATCGTAGCCGAGGGGAAGAGAGTAAGAAAACTGACATGTTGATGACCTGTACATTTTAATAGAAGTTAACAACGGTCACTCATCATGAGAAGAGAAGCGTGGGGAATGAAGTGAATTACGTGGATATTATTGATCACGACAGCGAGACGAGTTGTCCGCAGATTAGTTTGGCGGATTACGTTGAGCGTCGTATGGCGAACTTGAGTGTGGACGACGGCGAGGACAACAGTGAGGACAGCAGCGAGAGCAGCGGTGAGTACAACAGCGAGGACGGTAGTGAGAACGGCGGCGAGAACAACAGCGAGGACAGCGGCTCGGACAGCGGCTTGGACAACGGTGAGGACGGCGAGGATGGAAGGGCAGATAATGACCAAGATGACGGCAAGACCAAGAGTGAAGACGGCTAAGCACAGCCGACGTCAGAGAGTAAAGGCAGCTGCGCCGAACGTGCCATTTGAGGTGAAAATTGCGCTGATCGGCATAGGTCGCGGGAAGATCGTGCGGTTGAGAGCGGTTGTGAACAGTCGCTGCACCCAGAGAGAAGCAGGCAGCAGCCAGGAAGCAGGGCAAGAACCAGATTTGCTCGGAAGGGCACAGATCGCTCTGAGAGAAGTCGTGCTGCCGGTCTGGCAAGTCGCAGTGTAAAATACAGCGTATTGAAACATTGATCTGAGCTGAGAAGAGATAGACTCGTGTTGTGGTCTAGGGGGACAGGTATCAACAGCTCTGTGACGAGTGACGGTATCTGCAGTCCGTAAGTAGCGTGTGACCGAGAGCTAAAAGAGGTATCTGAAGTCTCGGTGGTATCATAGCCCACCTCGCCCGGCACCTACACACTATTCTCCTCCCCCGGTGATAGCAACCTTGCGCCTTTGGTGCACGGTGGGTCTGCCAGTTGCTGTGTATATCCGATGGTTAGTGCATATTTAGGGCAGCTGGCGGATTTGACCACTAGACACCGTCCTGCGGCCGCTGAACAGGACTGGCGTGACAAAGAGCAAGAAAGAGAACTGATCGATTCGCGTATTCTTCAATGGAAATAGTTTGTGCAAGCGGTCGTTAGAATAGGTGCTGGAGCTGCTGCTGGTGCTGACTTAGTTGTTGACAATCCGGGTACTGTGTTATCCACTCGCGCGGTGTGTCTGACTGAGATGTTGGCAAGCCGACACCAATGCACTTAATTTCATTACGTAGTTCCATAAGCCTCGAACTTAATTGTTGTCTGTGTGTGCTTCCCGCCACTTCGCCAGTTTCGGAATGGAATGTTTGAAGTTCTTCCAAGGGAATTTTACATCTGCGTCGCGCCTACCATTGCCATCTGCGTGCCACAATATCATGGTGTAATGAGGTAGTACTTCTCCCGTGTCAAGGCTGAAAGGGGAAGCATCACTGTCAGGGTGGAAACTTAGAACACGAGCCGATTTCAAACCTCCATTATCTCCAGCAACAAAGTTTTGGGCTGTAATAATATATAATACATGTATATATGTAGGAGATCATATTATGATCTCCTATGCGAATTATTTTCTCATCCATCTTTGCAATAGCTTCCTTTCTTGCTTTAGTGCGGTGGGAGCCAGTAATCGTCATCGCTCATTATGCTTTCAGACGTGGTTTTCCTAAATGTGTTGTGTAGCAACGGGTGTGGCACGAGAAGATCGAAATATCGCAAATAGTGACGAGAAGAACCTCTGTAGTGTGCTATATCGGATAGTCACGACGTGCCGGGTTCGGCAATGTATGCGCTGACGATGTCAAATATTTTAGAGGACCCGAAATGTACATGTACTGTCATAGCTTCTGCAGGCTCTGTCATTATTTTCCAATACAGGCAGGATACTGTCACAACAAATGCAGGTTCTGTCATTATTTCCAATACCTGCAGATACTGTCACAACATACCTATACTATACTGCAGGGTTTTGCATTTTCATATTTATAGCAACCGACTACCATAACAAAATTCTTCGCTGTGGGCCAAAGCAATACGAAGCCTTATTTCGGACCGGTGCCCTTCGTTCTAGATGCAGCCGATTTGACCACAGCCCGATCGTTCGGGTTGCTGCACCCGTGAATATGACTGAGTCTACGTCTCCTCTGTATGGTGTGGCTCACATTAAGGTGAATTTGAATAACAACAAGCTATTCAGCAACGATGCAAGGATTTCGCACGTTCCGTGCCTGTTATTGTACATGGTAGTTCAGCAAACGCCAAATATACGTGCAAGCGCCTATTATACACACCAAGCGCCGGCACTTCGGACATACATGGTAATATATCGTGGCTATACAGTTTAGGCCTACCGACCTTCTTCCGCACCTTGCCGCTGGGTTTCATGGTGCCAACTACCGTGTCACTGGATTTCTGAGCTCATCTTCATCGGAAAATTTGAAATGACCGTGCCGACTATTATAGCGGGCGTATCTGCGACAAGGTTCTTTGAGAATATTGTCGCTTCCCAACTTGATATTGTAACCTATTGTGCATGCACTGGCGAAATGAAATGATACACAGCTTTTATATTTTGGATCATAACTTCACTTCTGGACGTCACGAAGTGGCCAGGTCCACACCAATTAAATGATTGGTTCCTGTGCATCATATATTAGCTACTCACAAGCTCTGGGTCCCGTTAGCGAAAGTGTCACGACGTACAGAACCCACCAGGAGAAGCTGCTCATCGTGCAAGCTCACAAGTATTTTTTGGCTGAAGCGAGCTTGCAACGCGACCCCCTGCATCGGGATGTCCGTAAACAAGCACGATGAAGCTTCATTCGCAGCTCCTCGGGCGAAGCGAGGTTGCCCTCCTCCGTCTGAAGTTGTCATCGATATAATCCGGGAGCGTAACCTTTCGAAAAAGCCGACGACATCCAAGGTGATCTGCGATCTGCGCTGAAGTACAAAGTCTCACAGGCATTGCAATCCCCGACCGAACAATGCGCAAGGAGCTCGCAGCGATGGACGTCGGCTACATTCGCGGCCGTAAGCGCGATCCGAGGGCTGACTCAGTAGCGCTCCGAAATGAGTGCTTACTCAAAAAGATGTCGAGCCTACTTTTGGAATGGGGGGTGATTGCTCTTTAGATATGCATGTGGGTAGGATATAAAGTTTAATGTATATCCCAGTTGGCAGGATCGATAGTTTGCTGGCTCCACAACAGCTGGGGGCATAGCCTCGATATTTTTACTTTTCCCAGCGAGAAAGTTTTTTCGCTAAAGTGTACTAAGTAGTAGCATTAGACCGAGAGCGTGTAGAAAACAAAGAAACATGCATTTAAAAGAGGAGACACGGTCCTTTCCGATGGTGCGTCCTTTAGCTGCGGAGAACCGGATTTACGGCCGCGCAAAACTTGGTGTATCATTTCATCGTGCCAGTACAATAGCCCTACCAAAGTGAGTCCAATCCAGGAAACAAGTGAGTGGACTTCCACTCACATAAGATAATTCCTCCGCTGCACACAATGTGTGTGATGTGTGACACATCGCCCTCACCGCCGGGAAGCCCTTGCACCCGGATATGCACCGTCCGAAACGTAGATTGCACATTGTGTGCAGCGTTTGGCGCTCAAGAAAATCTAGGAGTAGCGCCCTGCATGTTGAAGTCGCCCGTGAGCCAACGCGAGCGGCTGCAGCAAGCCGTGGTAGTGCTCAGTACATGTAGCTCCCTCAGTTATAGTTGCTACAATAACGATGAAACCTGGCAAGTGAGCGACGATGGCGAATGGTATTCCAAAGGCTTAAGTCAACTTGGAACGCTCCAGCTAACACGTTATCCTCGCATGATCTCGACTACGACTTGTAGCTAGCATACCACTTGCGCAAGGGCATCGGCACCACAGCCAGTTTGACCCCAGCTAGCCCCGTAACTGGTACAAGTTGGGGACAGTCGCCGGTGCGGCTAAAAAGTTCTGCAAAGTCCGCCTCCGGGGCAAACTGCTGTCGCAGCACGGGAATGCAGGCACGTAGTCCAAAGTCTCCTTCGCTGCTCTCGACTAACCAGCACCGAGGGCTATCAGAGTTGTAGTCGTAGTCGTCTTCCGATACGGTGTAGTTTGCCCCGCCAAATTCGACGTTCACCTCGCTTTTGTCATCGGGATCGTCGGATCCCCACGTTGCAGTGGGTAAAACTGCGCCGAGCTCATTAAAATCACCAGTGCGGTTCGCAGTCAAGCATCCGCTCGTGGTGATGGCGTCCCCAAAGCCCAGAGAGGTCACGGCCCACTTGTAACCCCTCCCGTTCAGCAAGGCGACAATTTGTCGGGTGGGAATCGCTTCACCTGTCTCAATTGATAGCGCGGCGTCAAACGGGAGCCATGTTGCAGTGTCATTCCGCGGGAACAAGAGGCCGCTCACGCTCATGTTGTTGCTGCCACCTTCGATGGAGAGCGCGCTTGCGTTGCTTATTTGCTTCAACCACGCGACGAGTTTGTTTTGGGGACCAGTGAGGCTTTGCCCGGTCATCAATGCTAAGTGGGTCGAGACAAACGGAGCCCCTTCGGCGACATCAACCACAACTCCGTGGTGACCCGGGTCGCCCCGGTCCAGCGAGAGCACAAGCCCAACAGCGACCAGAACAATGCCCGCCAACACTGCCAGCAGCGTCCATGAGTATTGCTTGTGTAGCGGGCTCTTTTGCGCGATTCCATCGTCGTGGTCGTAGGTCGAATCAAGCGACACCGTGCTCAGCGGCGCCGCTCGCTTCTGCGGGACCAGCTCTTCCCTCTCACCCTCCATGTTTGCAAGTGTGTGAAGTTTTAGAATTCGGCAGTATCGCCGCCTCCCAGGCGAAAACCGCAGGAACTGCCAGCCTAACTGGCGGACATGAAGCAAATGTAGCAATCCTATCGCGCAGCATGTAATGCACTTAGTTCTAGAGCAAAGTTCTAGATGAGATGCACGCGTCAAACTCCATGTTGCTCTCAGCTCGTCCATCCTCACTACGTACTCAAACAGACGAGCTCATTTCACGCACGATCTGCCTACGCCAACCTATGTCACTTGCACTTGTCCGCCGTGCCATCTCTCTGCACTCTCATGAATCCTCACGCTTCACGCTTCACGCTTCACGTGCTTCGCGCAAGCGCCAATGTGTGGACTTGGGCACCGCATCAGTTGGACCGAGCAGAGTTCGCCAGTGGTCATCGGTGCTTCGAGGTACTCGCAGCGGCCCAGCCCGTCAAACGGCTGCTCCACGTCGGTAGTTGACGTTGACTCCACGTTGAGCTCCAATGCAGCCTGCTTGCCATGCACCACCAGCCACTGGCTGTCACCGCCGCTCCCGCTTGCTGCAGAGCTTGAATCCGGGATGCCATTATGGGCACTCAGTCTCGCACGAAGCCAGTCCTCGGCGCATGCCACGAACGGCATGTTGTTGAAAGTGAACTGCAGCGGCTTGCAATTGACCTTGAACGCTGTGTAGACCAGCGGACGGAACGCGCTGTGCACTGCATTCGCCAGCGTGTGCAGTGGCGGGATGTCCTCCGGTGTCAAGCAGGTTGCGTTCGCGTTGCTTGTGTAAAGCGGGCGGCGGTACCCTCGATGGTTCATCAGCACATACTCCTCGGTCACATTCCGAGACATCACCACCATGCGTCCATCGAAATGAAGCCTGCGCGAGCACTCTGAGAGACGAGGTCGTAATTGACCCGTCACCTTAAGTAGGCCCGAGGAGCTCATTTTCGTCTGCATCGAGAGGTTGAACTCAATTGTCGATGCATTCTTGACTGCGAAGAGGACGGCGTCAGCTTGGCGCCGTGCGGCCGACATGGAAGTCGCCGCCACCCACAGACACATGATCACGTTAAGAAGCACGAAAACGGCGAGGCCGAGACAGATCGAGTCGCGCGCTGTCCAACGAGGCTTCTGGAGGACAGCTAGCAGCGTCATCGCCCTTGCTGGAGGTGAACAGAAGCACGGCAAAGCTAACTGGCGGATCGAACAAGACACCTTTCCCAATGTACAACACACCTCCTAATTAATACCAAACGCCTCCTTCCTCTCTCGCACACAGAACTAGCAACAACTCATAAAATAACCGGTGGACAGCCAGGTCCTGATGAAGGGATCCGCCCAGCTCCGTTTGAGACCAGTCAGTCGGCAGACAGCGCACCCGCACGAGCCTGCGACGATTCCCCACACCTCCCATATCCCTCACCCGTCCCACCAACTCCTACCGCTTGCTGAACTCTTCTACAGAGTGATCAGCGGTCCGACGACCAGGTTTTCCCACCTCAGCGCTAGTACCAGCACCTCGCGCATCCAGAACGCGGCGTCAGAAGAAGTGGCCGAGCCGAGCGAGCCGCCGTACTCAACCTCAAATCCGCGGATACGCTGGCCCTCCACCTCCGGAAGCGTGGTGAACTTCCACCAGATGAAGGCCTTCGACCAGATCACGCACTGCGACGGCGGGGTGGCGGAGCCACCCGACATGATATGCAGGTCGTCTGCATCTTCGGGGTTCATATCCCGGATGCACACGAGGTGTCCATCGGGCGTCTTGGTGCG
The DNA here is from genome assembly GCA_030267785.1 of Phytophthora fragariaefolia. NCBI lineage: Eukaryota > Oomycota > Peronosporomycetes > Peronosporales > Peronosporaceae > Phytophthora > Phytophthora fragariaefolia. Next base: position 13,069 of record BSXT01001134.1, on the reverse strand, counting down.
GAAGAGCAGGTAGATGGTGTGGTGTACCCACCCGTCGATCGTGTGCTTGATCTTGCGGCGCACAACCACCACGTCGTTCTCAAAGCGTTGCAGCACCTCGACCTTCACTTCAAGGCTGTGGCCGAAGTAGCGCGTCACTTGGTCCTGCACGGCGCGCATCTCCCAGCTGCGTGCGGCCAAATCCTCGCTGCAGTCTTTGGCGAACTTCTTGTGGAACATGAAGTTCACGTTGTTGCCCACGAGCTTGCGCTTCTCGCGCCAGCCGCAGATCTCCAGGCCGCTGGTGACGAAGTCCTCGCTGTTGGAGAAGGCTTCGATCTCGAGGAACGAGTCGCGCATGATGCGCAGGCACATGGCCTCTTCCAAGGGTCGCCACGAGCGCGGCGCCTGCAGATCGAACAGCTCCTCGGCGACCGAGTCGGACGTCGTCTCCCTCTGTTTAACGCCAATCGAACAATCAACAAAATGGTCAGGACTCGCCTGGGCGATTTGCAGAGCCCGAGAAGATATGTAGGAGGGTGGGGGGAGGGTGGGGGGAGGATGCGAAACGTACGTGATCATACTCTAGCTGCAGCATCGAGTGGAAGAAGCGGTGGTCGTCCAGCGCCTTGCGCAGGTTGTAGTTGTGGTTGGTCAGGTGCTGGGCCTCCATGGTGAGCTCCGAGATCTTCTGGCGCATGGGGCCGTCGCTCTTGGCGCCCTCGCACAGCTCTCGGATGCGGCTCTCCATGGCCGCCACGGTCTCCTTCATGGTCATCATCGTGTGCTACGCAATGTCAAACCGGCCAAGAGACAGCCACAGCAGGCACACACCCGCCGCAGAAAAAGAACCCGTCAGTACGTCGACTCGGTGGGAACACGCTGACTCACGTCAGCGCCGCGCCGCGTCCGTCCAGCCGGCGTGACACCGGCACCGGCCGATCCGGCGCGCCCGGCCACTCACTCACCTCGCGCTTGTGGCGGCTGCGGCGCTCGTAGCTGCGCAGTCGCGCCTTGGCCTCGGACGGCGGCGGGCGCTTGGGCTTCGTGTCCTTCGACTTGGCGGACGGCTTGCGGCCGCGCCGCTTCTTCTCCGGACCTGGGGGCGGTCCCAGCGCGCCGCGCAGACCGAGCGGCGGCAGCGGCGCCACGGCCGACGACGGGAACAGCGCGTCGGCGTGCGTGGCGGCGGCGGGCTGCAGCATCATGGTCATGACCTCGTCGGGCCCGCTGTCCGACAGCTCGCCGCTCACCAGGTCGTCGTCGGCGTCGGGCGCGTCGCGCTCGAGCTCGTGCGGGCTCAGCGCGGCGCGCCAGAGCGAGTCCAGCTGCTGCTCGTCCTGCTCCTGCTCCTGCTCGGCCGGGAGCATGACGGCGAGCACGGCGGCGCCCGCGTCCGCCTCCAGCTGCTCCAGGCGCAGCTCGCCCAGCTCCTCGTCGCTCAGCATGAGCCCGCGCAGCTCGTCGTCCGGCTGCAGCGCGTGCATCAGGTCCAGCATCGTCCGGCGCGGGGGCAGATCAGACTCGGAGCCGCCGAGGACGCGTCCGGCACCGAGCGGGCGAAAACGATACTGAGCGCGGGGTCGGCTGCTCGTTTGGAGGCGCTCGGGCTCACGTCCGCCCGCCATACTGGGCGCCAGTGAGCGGACAGAGTCGGGGGCGAGAGGGGGGCCCACTTGCCCTCAGTATGGGCGGGTTTTCTTTTCCTGCGACTGGTTACTTCGCGCAAGTTCAACGTCCGCGTTGAGGGCCTCCGCGCCACTGGACTGGACGCCACCAAGACGGCGGCGACGCTGGCGGCACGGAAGGCGCGGCAGCCGGCGCCGCCGACTGCAGCAGGGAGCCCGTTTCACCCACCTCCTGGCGCGGAGTGCGGCGGCTGGACGGCTTGTGCCGGTGCGGCAGCGGCGCGCCCGTTTCGACGGTAAGGCTGGTACACCGTACCGCTGCTGGGCGGCGTCATGTCGCTTGCCGATGTCTGCTTGGCGTCCAGCGCAGACAGGGCTTCAACTTGTACCAGAATGGTACACTTGACGCGCAGACGTCGCGGGACGCGCGGCCGCCCATACAAAAGCCAAGTGCCGGATTGTCAATTCAAATTCAACCAAAGGTCGCGCGTATCTTTGCGACGCCAATTCGATTTCAGCACTGCCACAACCAGAGAACACGTGGCTGGCTGCTCCTGTTCACGCCGCCTGCACGAACGAGCGCTTCGGGGAGAGGCCATAGGGCACCGCCGCGACAGACGCGGCTTGCTGCAGCCGCCCGCGTTGGCTCACGGGCGACTTCAACATGCAGGAGTGTTAAATACATTGCGTTTCGCCGCGCGACTCCTGTCAGCCGGCGATTAACGAGATTTTCTTGAGCGCCAAACGCTGCATACATCGCCCTCACCGCCGGGAAGCCCTTGTGCCCGGATATGCACCGTCCGAAACGGAGATTGCAATCCCAGCCATTGCGTACACCCGGCGCCTCGTTACGCGGCGGGCGAAGCAGCGTCGAGGTAGCCCCGTTCGCCTTCCAGCCCGCTGCGTGGCTTGCCGGGAGTAAGTGATCTATCGGCGCTGAACTGGCGCTGCACCTGCAACAGCGTTCTGGTGCTTCAGTGAGTCATGAGTCATGCCTCTTATCAGCGTTCATGCCATGAGCTCGGATAACACGCGCAATCAAGTCGTACGGCGAGCAGGCTGCTGCAGTCGGCAGTGGTTGGTCCAAGCGAGGACTTGACCACACGACTGAGTGCCTGGAGGTCCTTGGCCCACTACACGTGCGTGAGCCCCGCTCGGGCCGCCGCCACCTCGTTGTTAGCAACGTTCGGGTGCTGGTCAGTAGCGGCGCAAGGTCAGCGTCGGGACATAGGAATGTGCGTGCAGATACAGTCGGGTTTTGGAATGTGGCAGCGTGATTACAGTGGCCTCTCTTCTCCTATAGCAGTGGACTGGATGCAGTAGCTAACTTCCCTCAGTAGTTTGGTGAATAGTGAGCGCGAGCCGGCTCATCTGCCGCAGTGACGTCCGTCTTGTAGTTTCAAGATGCTGTCGAGGATCACTGGAACACCTGGGCCTGCTTTGAAAAGAGCAAACCTTCTGCTCTCTTTGTCTACCATAGTACATGTATAAGGGACAGCTCGGTTACGCGTTCCGATGTCGCGCTGCGTTTAACACGTCGCGCGGCCCCGACAGAGACCGGGTTGTTAAACGTCAGCCATCCGAAGGGCTCTTTTTGCCAAAGCGCTGCTGCAGACTGCTTTCGCCCGTGGCTGCAACTATGTAATAAGTCGCCTGTTGCAGCAGCAATGGCGCCAGCAGTGGCTCGTGCCACCTTTCCACCCGTCGCGCGGCGATGAGTGAGATGCCCATTAGCTTCAGTGCTGAAGCGGGGATGCGCCACCGCAACTACGTCTGAGCTTCAAGTCCGAGTCGAGCTCGCCGACGTCGCCCCTGTCACCCGCTCCGCTTCGTCCGGTGCGACGGTCATCGGCAACGCGTCGACTGCAATGTCGGACCAGAAGTGGGAAAATCCTCGCCATGGCGTTTTAGTCTTATCGTTAGTTTCTGTCGTCGCTACCTCCTACGTCTTGCCGCAGCAAGCCTTGCAATCAATCCCCTCGCTGCTCAGCTGATCTGCATGCTCTCCGCCACCTCGCCGTCCTCGACCGCAGTGGTGCCAGCAGCTGCAATAGCCGACGCAGCAGCCACCGCCACTTGCACGGGGGCGACCGGCGCGCCCGCCTCCTCGCTGCTCGCGGCGGCGGCGGCGGCGTCGTCACCCTCGGCCAGCGTCAAGTCGTGGAAGCCGAGCTTGGCGAGCGTGTTGTCCATGCGCTGGCGCTGGCGGTTGCGCGCCTTCTTCTTGGCGTCCTTCTTCTTGCGGTCCTCCACCTCGTAGATGGTGCGGTACACCTCCTTGGACACCTTCTCCTTGAGCAGCGAGAAGAACACGCCGCCGGACGTGCGGCGCCGCGGCTTGTACTCGTGCGAGACCTCGTCCACCACGAAGAAGAGCTCGGGCTTGCCGCTGGCCAGCGCGTTGACCTGCTGGCCGCCGTCCTTCTCGAGCCGCAGCGTCTCGCGCAGCAGCTGCCACGCAAGCTTGGGCCCCACGTGCTTCACCACGCGGTGCAGCAGCGCCACCTTGGGCTCCTTCAGCAGCTCGGACAGCAGGCGCGGCATGTCCTTGGTCAGCGGCTGCTTGAGGTCGTTGCGGCGCCGCTTGGGCTTCCCGCCGCGCTGCTGCGGCTGCGCGCCGCCGTCCTTGCGCTGCTTCCTGTGCCTGGGCGGCGCGTCCGTCTGCCGCTCCATGTTGCTCCAAGTGACGGCACCGGATCGACAGCCAGCAAAACCCAAGCGACTCTTAAAATAGCGTGCCAGAAATAGAAACCTACTTGATAGAATACGTATACCGGTATGTCGTTGGGTGGGTGTGTTTTGCGAGCCGCTTCAACTTGTCAGGACACTGGGTGGGCACTTCAACTGGTCGAGCCAATGGACTGTCAAGGCCATGGGAAGGTAGCTACGGGGCCGAATGTAGCGGCTCAAGCACGTGACAGTGCTCGCATGAGCTCGCGTTCGCGCTGCTGTAGACATCGCACTTGCTCCTGCAGCAGCAACACCATCCGCGCACTGCTGTCGCGGTCTGCTAGCTGCTGTCTCAACGCCGCGTTCTCCTCCGCGAGCTTCGCGTTGTTGGGTTCAAGAACTAGCAGCTCCTCGTCGCGTGTGTATTCACGTGAGGTCTGCTGGGCCGCGTCCACCAGCTGTGGACGGTCAGCACGGACGCTCATACAAGTGCTGCGGGAGGTGGAAGACTGCTGCTCAACTGCAGCATTATCAACCTTGATGGCAGTCATGACAGTGGGTCCAGCATTTGGAATTGTTGGAGTCGCTTCCCCGTCGAAGGCTCTCGATACCGAATCGTGGATGAGGCCTTTGTTGAGTTGTGATCCCGTGAGGATATCTGCGTCTGTAGAGGTCTGCTGAAGCTCGTGGAGACAGCGAGCTCGCTTCGTTTTTCTGTCGGTCGAACGCCCTAGTACTTCATTGTGCTGTCGCTTTTGGGCTTGCAGTATACTATTCATCTGCTGTTGCTGATGTGTCGGGCAACGGAGTTGATACGAGCTCTTCTTCATTGTCTGCGTGACGATGCAGCTGGTGACGCAGTAGCGCCATTGCTCGTGCCAATAATCGATCCAGCTCATCATCCTCTTCATCGTCATCTTCGCGATCAGTCAGTGAAGGCGAATCTGGTGAGACAGACCCCGTCGCGCTACGACTTGTCTTCAGCCGCACCACATCCGACTCGGTCGTCGCTGAGTCGCCAACGACATTTTGCATGTTGTCAGACGCTGCATTATCCGCCGCATTCAATCGTCGACGCTCAGCAAAGAGCAACATCGCTCGCCTCAGCAGTCGGTCTAGGTCGTCGTCGACCTCATCTTGCTCTGATGTAGTCAACTCCACTGCGTCCTTCGAGCCCTGTTCGCCCATGTCTCGACACCCGTCCCTCAATTGAGCTTCCTTGGACAGCCGCTGTCGCAGTAGGAGGAGAGCTCGTGCTCGTTGGAATAGTTGGTCCAGCTCATCGTCGCCCTCGTCCTCATCCGGTTCCGCGGCGTACTCTTCCTTCTTCCTGCCATTCGTTTCACAGGCCCTGTGCCGATTCTTGTCGGCTTTTGCACGAAGAAGAAGCATGGCCCGCCGCAGCAGTTGGTCGAGCTCGCTATCGTCCTCGTCATCCCCTTCTATCGTTGGAAAGTGAGCAGAGCGCTGCACTTCCTGTTCGTAGCTCGCACTTCGCTTCCGCTCTGACTCGCAATCATTCCCCAGCTCTGTCATGATGCGCTTGAGCCATCGGATCTCGCATACTGCGATGCTCATTATCTCGGAGTTATTGCCACAGTGGGTGGGCTGCACTAGTGCAACTGACGCTTTAGACCGTCGTCATTCAAAACTCTTTGCCGCCAAAAAATGATTTTCGCGGGTAGGAACCTCCTACTGTTATACGTTATAGGAAGTACTGGTACGGTATTATTTTAATAATTTAAAAATAAATATAATAGCAATCAACGATAAGCTCCTGGGGTCGTTACGAATCGGAATGTGGCGCGTTAAGAACACGTTTTGATCTGTTTTCCGGTTTACCATGTACTGCAAAGTTACATCTTAACATCAAGGGTTTCTGTCGACTCAAGCATCTCTGCTTGGCCTTTGGCCCAAGGAGGCACGATAGAGCGAGCTTCCGAGGGTAGTTGATTGAAGTGCATTTGTCAGAAGTTGTGCGTGCGCTCGAACGCAGGCTTGATGCAGTCAGAGACCAGGCAGCGCTTGCCGCCGCCGTGTGCCCAGCAAAACCCTTTGGAGATTGTAACTTTCGCGCACCCCGGGCGGCGGCACCTAGTGCCCCCGCCGTGAGACCAGCACAGACCACGCGCCTTCGCCTTCTTCTTGCACCCGTCGATGGTGCACTTTGTGCAGCCTCCTGTAGTAGAATCGTTAAGTCGGAACCCACCTTGTTAGTGGAAACGGTGTAGCACTCACCGTGCTTCCAGCACAAACCGCGGTGTTTCGCACCCGTGAAGCATCCGTCCACCATGCACTGCTTCCCGCCCTGATCCATATCAGGAAAAGGAACGCAAATCAATACCTACTCAGCACGATATCCGATGGATGAAAGTTGCGGCGTACTCCATGTCGATAACATCGTCCCATATGAACAATGTACTTGGTGCAGCCTGCCACCATGCACATACGACGTCGCTTCTTTTCGTCTGAGGAGGAGCTCCTTTGGATCGGGTTTGACGGAAGCGCGGCCTCGTTGAGAATAAAGGGAAGCCCCCACTTGTTCGGACTGCTGGGGGGCGTCGTCCCGGGCATAGAGGCGATATCGTCGGACGGCGTTCCGAAACAAAGATCCCGAGTATGTTGCTGATGTACATTCATGGCCGGCTTCGGCGCGCTGCTGCTCGTTGGGCAATGAAGTGCTATCGAGTCGCTTCGTTGGGTGGACAGCTGAGCGACACCATCGTCAAGAAGTGTTGCCCAACGGTTCAGAGGTACTTAAGTAGTTCGGATCGGGTGAAAAAAATTCTACCGTTGAATTGCGAGCCGTGCAAATACAGAGGCTGCAGACAACGATGCTGCCCTGCACGCAGTATCTGGTATTAACTTCTGCTGCTGGTTCATACTTCACACTCACAGACACCTTCGCGCTCAGCTCTGCAATGCCGCTGGCAGCTCGTACGCTCCACAGCGCGACGCTCACGACTGTTTTCCACTTGACACAAAGACGGAGCCACACGAGTTAGACGATGCGGTGCTGAGCCTGTCGTCGATGGACTACAGCAGTCTGGAATCTGGAAACATTTTACGCATTTTACTTCGAAGTGCTATACATCGGGAGCATCGGCTTTGGATGCAGACAGCCTTTCGATTCAGAGTGTGAAGTTTACACAGCCAATGCGGGTGTTCGAGGCAGAAATAATCCGTCGAGGCCAGTGCCACAATACGCAAACCCCCTCTGGCGCAGTCCAGCGGGATAGAAACCACAGCAGCGAATTTTTCCACGTTCAATCGCTGTCGTGCACAAGAGTCACTCTCCACCTGCGCGCTTGGATTTGGGTCCAGTGTCTATGTGTTGATATAGCCACAAGAAACTCCTTGCTCCTTTCAGGCTGAAATCATGAAATAGGTTCAACTTCAACTGCTGCAAATCCCAGATTGCGGGTACATCGAGTTGATCGAGATTCGCGATCATCCGTAATCCGTACTGTACTAAGTAATATTAATAATAGTGGGAGCGATGCCGAGTCAATTCAAGAATGAATAATGTATTCTCTATCTGTGAGTTGTCTTTGATCTTAACCCATGAGTTGATAGCTGGAGCTGGCCTGACTCCACATCAACAACCAACGCCGATCCACGGTTGACTCGGTGAGTAAATTTAATTGACGGTTGAGGCCCCTCTCGTTCAATGAATGTTTTTGAACAACAAAAATAAGCATAAAAAATAACGTTTGATGGCTGCAGAAGTAGGTAAGCTCCGAGATGCTCACTTGATGCGCCTCAACTAGGGAATGGGTACGAAAGCCTCCAAAGAAACTCGCATGCGCTGCCGACGACAATAAGACCATCGACGTCTGTGGCAATCTTGAAGAACGCGTCGGAGCCACACTAGGACAATAAGTTGGCAGTGACCAAACAGCAAATTCAAGCAAATTATGAAAACTAAATGCTGAACCTGAAAGAAACTAATGCCGGCAAGCAGCGAGCAGTCCCTGTAACGAGAAGTACCAGCAAACGTCCTAATGAGGTGCTTGTTCCGACAGAAAATGATTGTGTACCTGTGCCGAGGAGATTCAACAAAGGAACAGAAGTAGTGTCCTGACTCGAGTCACTGTATCATGTTTCTCTGCAGCCACAGAAGGGAGTTCCTTAAAGAAGCAGCAGCAGCCGCTGAGCTCCACAGGCGCACAATGTTCCGCAACGCTTACCGGCATCGAGAAATATACATCCGTCTGTAGTCATGAGAGCACCGAGCGAACTTGAAAGCTCTAGGGGAACCGCGAATTGCTGCCTTACATGGACGCAGGTGGATTGGAAAACGGTTTTCATCTGGTTTTAAGTGGAACGGGTTTCACACCGCATGGGCTGGACTTTCATCTCCTCGGCTTAAGCAGCACAGCTCAATTCTCTCGAAAGTCGCAGAGCTACAAGCGAGGGGCGAAGGACACATCAACGTTGTTGCTTCCTACTTCCAGCTTCAAGATAGTGAGGATATCCACCTCGTAAACGAGTGCGCAAGGCGGTTACGTTGACGAACCCACATCGATCCGCTTTATGAGTTAGGCTCTCGAGGCGTCAGCTACTTGTGCAACAAGGTTGGTGTCGCGCACAGCGATCTAACTCTTGATATTCTTACTGTACGACGAAGAATACAAGATTTCCAATTAATGAATGCAAACACTTGCTGCTGGTACACGTAACGAGTGTGGTTCTACATGGCTCCAGCGGAGATGAGTACCATCCAGTGACGACAAAAATCTGGTCTCTTGGTTTGATGTGGTTTATTTTGCTGACGGGGTCGCCTCTCGTTTCCCTTGTATCTCGGCGAAATACAGTTTTTGAAGATATAGAACAGCGTGGGCTCGTAGGTGTCTTCACGCCTTGACCTCATCCATTTAACGTATGCTTCAAATCAACCCAGCCGAGGGAGTTTCCCTTTGAGAGATTTTTAAATACTTTCACTTCTTCTGCAAGAACACACCGTAGCCCATACTCAGGTCGCACGCATATCTCCCAGACAGTTCACTGTACAAATAATTATAGCTGCAGTAAATTCCAAATGCATCGTTGGATTGGGCTCTTGAAGCGCTGCTTAGTACCGGATTAATGAACAATATATTTATAAACAAATATATGAACGTATTATATATCTGTATTATATTCGTCCGAATAGTTCAGAATTGCGCCTCAATAAAGAAAGCGACAAATTCGATAACCTGTAGTATTTCACCAAGATGATAATGTATCCAATACATCAAATGCACTACAGGTAGCTTATCACAGTGAGCTTCTGCGATCACCATGGGCACATATGAGCAGTACTGGTTACTTTCAGGCCTACATACATGGCGACGTCAGATTAACTTGATTGGTGTGCTTTCCGTTGAAGTGCGAAAGAGAAGTTTTCTGGAATGGTGCTACTGATCAAAATACCCAAGGAGTTTCAAGTGATCAAGTTAGAACAGGCAGTAGATAGATTAGACCGGGGGGCGGCCATTCGCGAATTTGCGCTCGAGCCGACCAGTTCAAACCTTCTAAGTTTAACATTCCAGCCACTACGATGGCCCCACCGCCGACGCTTCAGGCCGTCAAGTACGTGCTGCTGCTCCCTGAACTCCTCGATCAAGGCATTCAAAACCGCAGTACGCCAAGGTCACTCGTCGAATGCGGTCTGGCGTCACGTTGTGTGGCATTGGAAGTGAGCGCGAGCGCAAGTGGATAATCACCATCGAGCAGGCGCTGGCATGGGCAGTTTCAGCAGACGAAGTGGAGACGAACCCTTCTCCACTCATCCGCTCTCCCGTGGTGATAATCAAAGATGGCCACTTCATCCATGGTCAAGTGGCTGCGTGCAACGGCGAGGGAGCTGTGGTAAACACGGTTGGGGGAATCCATCGTGTAATCTAATCCAGTGTCGTCAGGTCGGCCCCCGTAGTCACCATTCTGCTTCGAAACCTATCGTTTGCCGCAGAAGATTGGAGCCTTACCGGAATCGCGGACCTCCATCAGAAGCTATTAGATCGCATACTGGGCACCAACGGCGCCATCGCTACCAACGACGTCCAGCAAATAATGCACGGTATCATCGACGATGTCATGAGTGCCTCGGCAGACGAGATTGTGACGTGGATCAACCCACTGTCCGGACAGGAGGAAGTCGCTTTTCCTGTTCAACATGCCGTCGATTATGCTTTCTACAAGGATGGCGGAGTGGAGCCAACTCCAGATTCGGTAGGGGCCTCCTTTTGCACACCTCCGACAGCATCCAATCAGCGTCAGGTGACCGAAACTACAAGGACGGCACGCAGGATCTCACTCCTTAACCCCATTAGAGTCTCCACCCGTACGGCAGCAAGTGCCATGTTCGACACACAAGATGATGATGACGACGTTCTTGAAGAAATTGAAGTCGGCCATCCGACGGATGGGCCCAATCACGAGGTGCAGCAGTTCGTGCCTCCTCCAACCAAACGAGCTCGAACGACACTGTCTGTCGCACAGCAGCAACACACTGGAGAGATACTAGCAGCCCTTGCGTCCCAGCCCCGCCTGCAGCGTATCTTCGCGGAAAACTATCTGCCCGACTCCTCAGTTGTAGCAAGCACATCCACGCAGGCACCAATCACTTCCACGACAACCCTGGGATCTAGTGGCATGCGATTGAACTCCGCGCAAGGTGAAGCAGGGCCGAATTTCAATGTCCGCAACGCAAGTGTTCCTACTTCATCACAGTTCCAAGTCCATGAAGCGCTGCACCGCACCATCAAGGTACGACGTTAGAAAAATATGTGGATGGAATGATTGCTTCGGAGTATTGCTTGTTTAATCCCTTGCCCGGGGTGTCTACGCGAGTCCGTGATATTCTGTTTGGCAAGCGAGGGCTGTCGGTGATGCACTTCCAGCCTCCCGCATTTGATGATAAAGTGACATGGTATATGAATGGAGGATCTAACTTCCGGAATCTGGGTTCTTCGACGGCGATTCCCAAAGCCCCGCAACCAAAGGATGTGCATGAAGTGGTGGCTGCGTGTCAAACACTGGAGCTTTTTGCCAGCGACTACTTCTCAGCTGACCTGAAAGCTTCTATCACGGCCCTAGTTGCGCAAGCCATAGGTCTCGCGCGGTCGCATGTGTGGGAGGCCGACAACCTACCGCTTCTCGTCTATTGGATCAACGTCACGTTGGAGAAGTATCGAACGCAGATAAGCCAAGCAACGTTGGTACCTAGTGAATTCAAGAAAAAGTTTTCGCTGGAGAACAGCAGTCTTCAACACATCCAACAAACTGTGTCTTCCCGACAGCTTCAGCGGCTTCGCAATGAAATCACGCAGTCTAGTCGAGCTCCAAAGCGCGGTCAAGAACAGCTCAACAATGATTCTGCAGCCAAACAGGTCGCCCCCACTGACGAAAGATCTGGAGAAGCTAATTCCGCTACAAGAAGGCACACAGCTATACCTTCGGTATCTGTCGGTGAAAGGCTGTCGCGCAACGCCAACCGTCCCATGTTTTTCGGGAAGAGCCCACTTCGATCCTGAGTCGCTGCACCCTCTACTTAAGGCTCTGATCAAGAAACCTTTTGGCGGGCTCAAGGCCAAGTACTCGTCGCTCTGAAGAGGCCCAGGCGATCATTGGGCAGGGTCGTCGGGCAGACAGCGGCGATACACCGCGCCCACGCAGACGCAAAATGCAGATATACAACTTGCATCGAGCTCCGTCCAAGTAAACATCAAGAGCCAGCTACTGGGTGAGCCTTCGCATCCCCAGACATACCCGCTGGTCCCTCCGTCAAATACGGCAGGTCATTCCAAGAGCCAGCTGCTCTCCAAACCTCCAAGATCGGATCTCAACACGCTGGTCCCTCCACTGGTCAACGCCGTGGCAGGACAACCTTTCACGTCGCCTTCTACAACGCACTACCATGCAGCCGACTATTAGCAGTTCCAACTATCAAACTGAAGAGAAGCATTCATTCGTCAGTGCCTTGAAACTGATCTGCTCCATGAGGAAGTCGCGATAAGTACCCATTTACAGCGTCAAGGTTTTCGTCGAGATTGTTCTCCTACCGGCTTGGATACATTGGCACAACGCACGCTGACTGAGATCTGTCGAGCGCAACGACTCGACGTGGCGTCGGCTGCGCGCCTTGTACGTGGTGAACGGCTTACGGACCCACGACCAAACAAAGCCATGCGTCCGCAAGCTGTTGCGTCGCTACTAGACGGATATGAACATCGGGATGTGGTGCTAGCAATAATAGAGCGCGGTATCGAGCCTAAGTGGCTTCGCCCTCCACTACCCTCTCGGCCCGTTAAGAACCACAAGTCTTGCCAAAAGCATCTCTCGGCGGTCATTCGCAGTATTCGAGACGGTCAAAACAACGGACGCTACATGATCGTCGACGACGCATTATTATAGCAGTGGTCAAATGTGGTGTGCAGCCCCCTTGGTGCAGTCGAGAAGAAAGACATCGATCCAGCCATCGAAGTGCGTCTCATACACGACCACAGTTTTCCTGATAATTTTTCGACGAATGCAAGTTTCGACAAAACGTCCGCACCTGAGATTCGATACCACTACATCGTCGCCATAGCTGATCGAATTGAAGATCTCATCACGCGATACCCTCAGTGTGTGAAACGAATACTGAAAGGTGACGTAAAGGGTGCGTATCGACACCTCATGGTGCTTCACGGCATGTGCATTGGATGGCAGCTCGAATTCCAGAAGCAAAAGCCTTATTGATAGACTTGTCGGCACCCTTCGGTTGGTCAGGTTCGCCTCCTTTCTACAGTGCCTTTGGTCGCGCAATC
>BSXT01001133.1:0-19822 GCA_030267785.1 Phytophthora fragariaefolia | reverse complement strand
CGTCCGGAAGGGCATCACATCTCCTCCTTCCGGGCACCATCTTGGCTTCCCTCTGTACTTGTGGCCTTGCTCGTTACACGCTCGACGATCTCTACCGTCAAGGCCCTTTCTGGACCCGTCGCAGGCGGGGTTAGAGGGGCGGACAAAATTTGTGAAGCCGCTTCGTGTCACTGAGATGTAGCTCAGTCTGTAGTCGTTTGACTGAGAAACAGTGTTTGCGCGTATGCATACGTAAGCGAGCAATCAGACCCCAAGTATGAGTAGAATAGCGGATTGTAGAGTTGAGATTCATGAATGACAGGAGCATATGTGAAGCCCATTTATATTTGAGTTGCTATAATATACCAACGATAAAACATGAGTTCGATCCCCGATTATGGCGCAGGCCTTCCAGCTCAGTATAAAACCGCTTCAGCTGGTGATATCAAACAGCTTGGGATCAAGAAATTATTTCGAATGCTCATTCTCGGACCATCTTTTTCCGGCAAGAACAACCTATGCATGTATATACTCAAACACAGTCCAAATTGCTATAGCCATCTCCATATTACCGCACGGAATCCCGATCAAGAGCTATATCGATATCTCCAGGATAAGCTGAATGGTTTCATCACTATTCATGATCCTGAGTCGCCTCCATTGGTTGATAGCATCAGAAAGTCCAAAGGCAATGGAGCAGAGCTCGTCATCATAGACGATTATAGCAACGATAAGATGCTTATGGAGCGAGTATTCTCTCACTACTTCACTCGTGGTAGGCACCTAAAACTGAGCACGATATGTCTGATTCATAGCTACTTTGCATGTCCTAAGATGATCAGACTCAATGCGGAATATGTAGCAATCCTAAAAGCCAATAGCAAGCGGGACCTTAAAACGGTATTTAAAGATTTTAACATCCCAAAATCTAAAGCCTAGAAAGTAAATCGAACACACCTCCAGCCTCAAGATGGACTGATTAGAGGATACGAACAAGCCACATCCCGCAAAGGCCAGTGCTTATTTTTGGACTCAGTCAAGGGGGAGATGCGATTTAATTTTGATAAGCCTGTCAAACAATCTAGATACAAATATATCACAGATTCTGAAGAATTATGAGTTCGATCGTTTCCATTAGCTCCAAAGATCTCGTCCCAAATGGATTTAACAATCAGTATAAATACTCATTTCCCGCTTCAGCGACGTTTAAAGACGTCGAAGTGGCCGTCCAGTCAATCAGCATGTACAATTCCCAATTTAACATCGATTCAGTAGCGTATGGAAATAATACATTCAAGATAGAGGTTCCTACCGCGGCTACTGTTCTTGTAATTAGCATTACTCTAAAAGATAGTATCTACAGCTATACGGATATTAATCGTATGATTCAAACCGCGCTCATTAGCGCTGGGGCTTATCTCATCGATAGCAACGGTAATAATGTCTTCTTTATCCAATTGATCGAAAATTCAACCTACTACGCGGCTCAGGTCGATGTAAATCCAACTCCAACTGCGATTGGAGCTTATACCATGCCGCCAACTGGAGTTTGTAGCTCTGGAGGCAGTGGGCTCCCAACTAGAGCTCGGGTCCCCCGTCTGATTATCGATAACAGCAAGTTTGGAGAAGTGATCGGATATAGCTCAGGTCAATACCCAAGCTCATCTTCAACGGTAGCGGCTTCATGCCTAAGTTATCTATCACCGCAGGTTGATCCAGTTCGCTTATGTAGTCCGATGCAGTCTCATTAATAACTCTTTCACAGCTCCTCCTGATATCTTAACAGTATTTAACAGCCAGGGAACGGAAGCAAGGCAGCTCATCGCATACCAGCCGAATGAGTTCAGCTGGATGCATGCCAATGATGGATCATATGCCACTATTACCATCACGATCGTCGATCAGTTGGAGCGATTCGTTAAGTTTAGGGATCCTAATCTCCTCATTAGTCTCACCTTCCGACAAAAAAAGTAGAGAGCTTCTGCTCAAAATAATCTAAAACTACCTCCGCTTTTGCGCATAGCACGCAGAGTAGCCATGTGCCCCTTTGCTTCGGCGCTACCCTTGATTATTTTTTTCTGACTGACTCCAACTCCAAATTTAGCGCGGACACCCTTGCGAACCTGTCTAATCAGATCTACATGCTCAGGACATTCCGCCTTCTCAATGAGCTTCTTCTCAACGAGATCTACCGCATCTGTGATTAATCCATTACGTTTAGCGTAGACCAGAGCCTTGCTACCAGCCGTTTTTACATCCGCTAGCGACAATCTTCCACCTTCTTCTTCGATACCGATACCTGTCAGGCTTTTCAACCCTGTATTGCGGTCATGACGGCACCTGGATTGCCCGTGTATGCCGAGGCAGGAGCAACAGCAGCATCGGCGAGTTTGCTGAGAACGCCAGTATCCTTCGCGTATTTAAATCCAGATTTGATCGCTCCCCAAACCTTCGACCAAATCGAAGTTCCATGCATACCACCACCGCTAAGAGCTACTATTGGGTACTCAATCTCGTGAGGTGTGATCAATAGACGCACTCCTCGGTTGGCGCGCTTAGCCTTCTGAACCTTCATAGCAGTTTCCGGATGCACAGCAAGCGTCGCGCCAGAGCCATGCAGCTGATCCTTCGTCAGACTAAGGACACCTGTCTTATAAGCTCGCCTGAGTTTCGCGATTGGAATGTTGCTAGATACCTCGATCTCTGAGTTTCGCGATTGGAATGTTGCTAGATACCTCGATCTCTGAATACATTGTGGATATATATCAATAGTTTGATAATCTTTAACAAATACTTAAATTAAATAGCATCATAACCGATCGTATCTACGTCTAAATCGTTAAAAAAAATTCAGTAAATCTCCTCGATTATGCTGTTGGGCGTATAGCCAACGCAAACACCATGGACCGCAATACTCAGCATATGTTCCTTGGTATTGCTTCTCGTTATGTGGGAGCTCGCCGAGAATGCTCGGGGGGCTATGTCCATGCTGTCAAAATAATGATCATCGTTAATGCATACCCAATGACCAGTTCCGCTAGCAACTCGCAATAAAATGATATACGACCCTGTCGGCGGTAATGGGGCCTTAATCTCCGGAAGCGCCAATATTCCATCGAGTCTGACGTTAAGCTGCTTAGATAGTTCGATCAAGTCGTGATCAGAAGTAATCGGTTTGACGAATCGAGATATTTAATTAATTTTTCGTCACGCTTATATCTATTTAGAATTAAACGCAAATATGTCTGATAGCACACAACTAACTGACCAATTTCTACTCCAATCTAGCCTTAAACCGGATACTTCGGTGAAGGTATCTCGCGGTAAGAGCGTCGCCGTCGTCAATGATGGCCAGAGCGGCTCGTACTCAAGCGGTATTGTATCGTTCGACTGCGCGTCTGCTCTCAACGACTCCCAGGGCTATGCTTCGCTCAAGGATGCGTACATCGTTCTACCATATGTAGTATCTATGAAGAATACCGCCGATACCGCTCTAAATACCGGAGATTATCCTACCCGCTACGCCCTAGGTATGAAGTGCAATATTGCATCGGTTATTGATGAATTCAAGGTATATCTGAACGGCAAGAGCATTATTACTCCTTCGGAGTTTAAGCAGATATGGTCGAATGTCCGCGCTATGGCCGAGCTTACCACAGCCGAGGTAGAGAAGCACAGTACAGATATGTTTCTATTTCCTGATGATTGGGAGTCGATTAAACACGCTAACACCTCCAATGCGAACGGTAATGGGTACTCCAACAATTCTCTTGCGGGTAATAGCTCACTCGCTTTAACCACTGGAGGGATCGAACCTACGCGCTCAAATAACGGCTTTCTACGTCGTGTTCTTAACAATCCGCCTGAGGTAGCTGGTCTTAACAACTCGTACGGCTGGCCATCTCTGAACAAGACCACGTCGCAAGTTATCGCGCAGATGCGGGGTACTGGCGGCTTCAAAAAGGGCACTTCGCTCACTCAGGGCTCTACCCTCGGCGAATGGTTCTATATGCTAAAGATCCGTTTGGTTGATCTACATCCGATTTTCAATGTGATCGACCTTGTAGCCAACCCACAGCTCAAGCTCGAGCTAAAGGTACAGACTGGATACAGCGATTTAACTCTCTTCCCAAGCGCCACTACCACCGCTTGTACGATGAGTCTGAGCTCGACGACACTGGTAGCTGGTTCGATTTGCCCAGTGATGATTGCCAGCTCGTATAGCGCTACTACTGATACCATGAATTCTGATTGGTACTGCTGGATGTAGCAACAAGCTTCGCGTAGCTTGAGGTCCTATTCATAACTCGATCACGACTATTGCTACGTCTGGCAATTACTTCCCATTCACTAACTCTCGCTTGAACCTCCCGTTCTACGATATCGCTAATCCTACCTCGATCGTAAGCAAGCCGATGAAGACCATCAAGTATCTCGATTGCTACTCGCAGATGTTCGAGGACGAAGCTGGTATTGGTGCTATCACCAGCAATAAGAACTTCTCTATCCCGGTTGCTAGTTCTCACTAGAATGTCAAGTACGTCTGCGTCATCCCGTTTGCTAATACCAAGACTGGCAATTACGCGACAGCTATCACGACGCCTCAGTTCGCTTCTCCGTTTGATTCGGCTCCTTGGACTTTCCAGTCCGGCTCGTCTATCCGCGATTTCCAAGTTCAAGTTGGCAACATTAATGTGTTCCAGGATGTTCATTCGTACGATTGGATGACTTGCCTAGATGAGTTCTCGAAACTCAGTGCGGTTAATGGTGATCTTTCTCGCGAGATTAGCAACGGTTTGATTGGCCTGGATAAGTGGCAGACTGCTCAGCGTATCCTACTTGCCGATTGCTCGCGTATTAGCGAGGCCGACGTACCTCAATCCATCAAGATCAGCGGCACTAATATCGCTACTCAGGGAACCAATCTCCTAGTACTCGTTGTATATGAGCGCTCACTAGAGCTTGACCGTACCACAGGAGAAGTTTATAGGGCAGACTAAGCAAAAAAAACAAGCACCAAAGCGTGCTTAGATGTTCTGTAGAGAGTGCTTGAGCTTTTTGTGATGGGTCTTGATATCAGCTTCGAGTCCGCCCTTGTTGATATATTTGTCGTGGCTGAATAGTTCAGCCCGAGCATCTTCGATGCACTGACGCTTGACCTCGCGTTCAGCTTTGGCATATGTTCTGTTGCCACGACGGCAACGCTTTGTGCTAGTAGCATTGAAAACGATAACGAAGCGGTTGAAGAGTACTCGCTTCTCCTCCAGCGCGCTAGCATAGATACCTATTCTTGGCGATGAAGAGGGAGAGCATTTTCTCATCGATTTCATCCTTGGGAGGTCCTACAGGTGCCTTGGCTACATAGACTGGCATTCCATATCGAACAATTGCACTCATCGATTCACGATGGAACTCATTTCCACATTCGCAAAGTCCTTCACAGTAGCATTCATTAACGAAGATCTTATACTGGGACTGGATCATCCGACTGAAGCCTTCGAAGAATAGTGCGTCGGAGCTGTAGCTGCGGTTGTCATTGATCTCAGTAGACTGGTTCCAATCATCCTCCTCCTCAAACTTCATTTCGAAGTACCACTCCCGAATCTCTTTCAAGAGCTCAAGGCGGATGAAGTATCCCTCATCGGGCTCCGAGGGGAGATCAATGTACTGGGTGAACTTGCAGTCAATATCGTATAGGACCTGTGCGGCGGTGTAGACCATAGCCAACGGCGTAGGCTCGTACCCGTAGTCGAAGTCGAACTCAGGCTCGGACTCAAACTCGAAGTCATCGATGTTGGCGTTGGTGTTGGCGTTCATGGTTGGTTGGTTGGTGATGGCGTTGCTCTGGGTTGTTGTTATACTAAGTATACTTCTCTTAAGATAGTATTTTTTAACTAATATTTTTCTCAATAAAGTGTTGTGGCTATATATATAGATAGCAATGAGTACATTAACTTTTGGCAAGCACAAATCGAAAACCATTCGTGAGGTATACGAGACTGATCCTGGATACTGTCGCTGGTTATTGAATCAAAAAGGTCTCGTTGATGACGACAGTGATATTGGTAAGTTTCTAGCTCAAAAGTTCGGCAATGACGATGGATCGTTCCTCATGACTTTTGGCAAATACAAGCTGAAGACTATTAAACAGATCCAAGCAATTGACACTAATTACCTGGAGTGGTTGAGTGAGAATGAATTCGTTCAAACTAGGTTGCCGAAGCTTAAGGCTGAAGTCGATGAGTTGTTGAAGTGAAGAGAAGCACTGTGAGCCACTTTCACTAAATCCGATACCTCCCTTTTTTATCGTACGGTTAGAGATCATATGCAGCGATCATTAGATGTCACTATGAAAGTAGCAATCATTAGATGCCACTATGAAAGTAGCAATCATTAGATGCCACTATGAATGTAGCTATCATTAGATGTCACTATGAAAGTAGCAATCATTAGATGCCACTATGAATGTAGCTATCATTTGATGTCACTATGAAAGTAGCAATCATTTGATGTCACTATGAAAGTAGCTATCATTTGATGTCACTCTAAACTTCGATTAAATGTTGATTAGAAATAAAAAAAATGGTTGGTGGACTTATAGCTGTTTGCGCTTTAATTTCAAATGTATAATATCTCCAAAAACGGTTTCAAGCATATCTTTGTATTTAATAAATGCATCAATATTTGTTAGCTCTTGAACGTCGCTAGGCATTAAACTCATCCAGTAATTATGCTTTTTACCCATGCAATGGCGAGAGTAGTTCCATCTCAATAATTCATCTCCACATGGGCAAAGAATTCTCGACTCATAGTCCATATCTAATATCTCCTCAATTATCTTTTTGCTTTATTCGAATCAGTCTCATGTGATTTAAACTTACTTTTCGGGTGATAAGAACATCTGTCTTTGTGTTTAGCTGTGTAATTTGGACAGACTTTTCCGCCGCGTACTAAATAATTACACATTATCACTTAGTAGATATCGTTAATGGTTTATATCTTAGGATTTTTACATTAGGATCATTTTATTTTCTGTCTTTTATCCGACGAGAAGATGTATGGACACCATGGGGAGTGAAGAAGTGCTATTTTAATCCATTTTAATCTAAGAAGGATAAGAAGCACTGTAGACTGGTATAAGGAGAAGAAGAAGAAAATGTAAGCTGTGGTTGTGGCTAGTGGAATGGGTCTATGAGTGTTCTTATATGGAGAGAAATGAGGTGGACACAATGCTCCGTTGTGACACTATACTACACTGAATGTTTCGCCTCATAAAGATTCTTTTCAGTGACGAATTCACTGAAAGGTTTTGTAGGACAGGTATTCGTTTTTATCCGCTATCTTTTCGACTGACAGTACTAATACTAACGAATGTTTCTCCTGTTGTAGGGGATACCGCTACACGCGCTGAACTCGACGGCAAGTTGCTGAATGAGAGAAGCGACTTCGTGCTCCCTTCGTTGACACTTATCCTGATGGTGATGAGCAAAATTTGCTTGTGTTTGATGATGATGCCTATTTTGTCGGCATTGATCCAGCATTGGCTAAGAACGTTCACTCGGCTACGAAACTCTACAAAATGTGGGAAGAAGTAAGCAAGAACTACTTCGAGGCGCACAGGAAGTTTTCTAGTTCGGGTCAGAACGAGAACGAGTTTAGGAATATTGTGGACGGCCGCGGAGATGTATTATATCTTTGCAAGTGGCTACAGGTATGGAGATTTGTCGCCAGGTTGCCGACATCAACAAGCAACTATCAACGCTACGTACTACTGATGAGCAAGATGCAACTATGCTATAGGAGGACTTGAGCGTCTTGATATGCGAAAGAAATAGGTTAGTTAAACAGTTGCAAGAGAGCATAGACTGAAAGTCAAATACAATTAACTCATAGAAAAAGGC
Organism: Phytophthora fragariaefolia; assembly: GCA_030267785.1. NCBI lineage: Eukaryota > Oomycota > Peronosporomycetes > Peronosporales > Peronosporaceae > Phytophthora > Phytophthora fragariaefolia. The sequence goes on along the minus strand of BSXT01001133.1, from coordinate 11,942 downwards.
GTGTATTGGTGCATTCTATCGTTTACTTAAATTGTTGTGTTGTGGCGTGCTCTGCTGTGTGCAGGCTGATTCAAGTTAAGCTATGTGCTCCATCACAATGACTCGTGTCACCTCGTCCATCATCTCAATACGGCGACCACCACTGATCTCACACTGCGTGTGCAAGTGGGATATATCTCGCGATTCATTCCACGTGCGAAGCTTCCTACGCATTGCCTTTACAGTTTTTTTTCGCACCCAACGAGTTTTCATATGCGTATTGATCAATGTAAAAATTGTATAAGCGCATGCACGCGTGGATAACATGTCCCGCGTTAGCAAGACGAACTCGAAGAGGTCGTTTGAAAATGCGTCATTTATTGACTAACAAGCCGAACGCCATTTATATACGTATACGACACTGACTTTGATAGAAATTGAAATTATCCCGATCAGGACGACCTCGTGTCTGTGCCCCATTAAAAGGCGTGAGAACCACTCTAGTCTGAGTGTACGCATTATCAGCAGCCACAAAATACGGCCCACGAGTTCGCGAAAGTGTTTCGCTCAGAGACCATTGTGAAAAAGCTACAGAATCACTCCTCCCTCCAGGAGAGCGACAGCCCATTGCCGTAAACCGACTGCGATGGTCACAGCAAGCTTGCACATTAAGTCCATAACGTTGATAATGCCCTGGAAAAATATGAAATTACGTTTCCACATTCAGAGCTACGGGGCACTTGTATTGGGCACAACCATCCGTCTACCGCACCGATGCAGCCAGGAATTGCGCCTCCGATGCTCATTGCGCGGAAGCCAGCCGCACTAAACTCCATTTCTTCGTCCGTTTCAGGGGATGTCACAGCAAGATGTCCACTACTGTTGATAGCACGTAGCACAGCATGCACTATTCTATAGAAACCAGCTCTGATCATGCCCGTGATGACATGGATATGATGGTAGCTACCACCAGCAAGCCAACTAATACAGGCTTGGAGCATAGAGGCCGGCGACACTGGTGGCTCTTCACATGCGCGCCTCGCGGACTGTAGTGGGTCAACTGCCAAATCGGCACCAACATAAGGAAGGCAAACGCTCAAAACTAGCAGGGCTCATTCGGTAGTACTGATTGGATTCTCCCTCGAGCAACAAACGTTGGGCGTGCAGGCCCCAATCCAGACGCACACGAACCACGAGCATGTCACTTTCCTCCTGCACGATTTGGGCGACGAAGCAGGTCAACACTGGTAGCTGCACCTCTGCAAATTCCCCGCTTTCCACAGGAAACACCATGATGTTGAATAGCGCTAGGAAATCCTTTTGTGAGCGATTTAAAGTCACCATGGAGACAACTGGTGAAGCGTGATTGGCTGCCCTTCTCGCTTTACCCCACCTTACCCTACGCGCCCAAGTAACCCCAAAATCGCATGCGGCTAAATGGTCGCATGGCGTCTCTTTTATATTCGTCGGCGCATGCGCCCGAGGCCACCACTAGCCAATCAAACGTCCTCATTCCGGCGCATGCGAGCGCATGCCCCGGTTGAGAATGACCCTGAGGGTAAGAGTAGTAGGGATAGGTACGGGAGCTCTTGTTAGGCACGATGGGGGTACTGTACCTTTAAGGTTACCAGCGTTTAGCGCAACCAATCGAACGAACCTACAGGTTGTACTACAGTCGTCCCCGCCAGATTTACGACTGTGGGACTAATAAACACTGCAAGGTTTAAAGTTTCGCGAAGGGTTGACATAGATGCGCATGTATTGATTTAGTACTGGTAATGCTTAGCCATGCCATGCGGGCAGGGTTCGATAGTAGTGAGGGTTTCGCATCTTTTGCACAACATCAAGATGGAGCCCGGAACGCGGTTCGCGGCGCATGTAGACCGGTTCAAGGAGCTGGTGTTGCAAATGGAAACGATTGGTGAAGCGTTAGATGAAACCCGCCAACTCGTATTACTGCTTGGTAGTTTGACGGCAGAGTACCGGATGATCAGTACCGTACTCGAGAATACGCCGAACATGACCCTCGCGTACGCAATCCAAGCACTTTCAGGTGTTGAAGTCTCGAATGAATCGTCATCGACTCAAGAGAAAGCGTTCGCGTCGAAGAAGAAAGAATTTGGTAAGCGCCGATTCATTGGGAATTGTTTCAACTGCAAGAAACCTGGGCACAAAGAGTCAGAGTGTCGCAAGAAGAAAGCCGATGAGGGACGTGGCCAAGTCGCGAGAGAGACGTCCGACTTCGCGTTTACGGCTACCGGTGCAATGGAGAAATCGAAGTGGCTCGTGGACTCCGGTGCTAGTTCGCACATGACCAGCGCCCGAGACAAGTTCGTCTCTATGAAGGCACTGAAGATGCCAGTCCGCATTACGATCGCGGATGGTACGAAGATCGACGCAGTTGCAACGGGCACCGTCGGATTGAAGTTGATGGACGGGACAACCGTCACATTGTCGGATGTACTGTACATCCCGGAAATTGATGGGAGCCTCATCTCGGTGGCGAAGCCGGTCGTGAAGAACATCGTTGCGCAGTTCGGCAAGGACAAGTGTGTCTTTCGCTACCGCGATGCAACAGTCACGGAGGCGAAACGGAGTGGAAATGTCTACAAGCTGAAGACAGTGGGGGCGAGGTGTGTCGTGCGGCGACGACACCTCGTAAGGAGCCATGGGCAATTGTGCACGCCCGTCTCGGCCACATCCAGTACATGCGATATGAACAGCTGTTGAGCATGGCGGATGGTGTGCCGCGCATCGCTGACGATACGTCAACTGATAACGTGTGCGCCGGATGAAGATGAGGGCAGATGATTTTCCGCGCCACCCTGCAAATTTGGTGAAGAGTACCAGTGTTTTGGAGTTGGTGCACACGGACGTGATTGGTCCCATGCAGACCAGTACACCTGGTGGATGCACCTTTGCGGTGACATTCATCGACGATTACTCACGACACGTGACCGTCTACTTCATGCAGGCGAAATCGGAGGTGCTGTCAAAGTTCAAGATTTTCAAGGCAGCAATGGAGAACGCAACAGGCAAGGTGATAAAAACGTCTGCGTTCGGATAATGGCGGTGAGTATACCGACAAGGCGTTCAAGACCTACTTGGACCGAAGTGGCATCAAGCATGAGAAGACGGTGCCGTACACGCCACAGCAAAATGGACTCGCTGAGCGTATGAATCGAAGTCTGGTAGAGATGGTACGTTGCATGCTCTACCATGAAGGAATCGATAAGAAATGGTGGGCAGAAGCGGTTAACACAGCTGCGAGGATTATCAACCGGATTCCGAATTCGGTAAATGTAAAGACGCCCTATGAAATTGTTCACAGAACCAAGCCGCAGTTGAAGAACATGAAGGTGTTTGGATCACTCAGCTACGCGCATATCCCCGACGAAAAACGTCGCAAGCTCGATCCCAAGGCATTCAAGTGCAAAATCATGGGATACGAAGATGGTGTGAAAGGATATCGGGCTCTCAACGTAGCGACAGGAAAGGTGCAAATCGTGCGCACCGTCAAGTTCATGGAAACGGCTGATCCTGATCAGCTCATGAATCGTCTCGAGATGGATGAGGATGAAGAAGCTGGTGACTCGGAGGTTCAACCTGAATTTCTGCCTCCGTTGGTGCCTGCAAGCGACGTTACATCGAAGCCAGACGACAGGATATGACTCATCATGATGTGACCCCAGATGGTGCTGCAATCACTCAGTATGCCGATCATCCGGTGGTGACTAGCTCACGTGCTCGTCATATAGATGATAAACTGATCCTGAGGATGGGGGGCACGTAAAAAGCAAGTGGTGGCACCATCGGAGATTCGGACCAAGCGTCAAAAGGTTGATCAAGCCCGTGCCAAGGCTGATGATGAGCAGTTTGCCATTGAAGGCGGAAAGCTAATGGCTGCTACTGAAGAAGTTCCAAGGTCGTATGACGAAGCGACTGCAAGTAACAATCGTGCTCAGTGGAAAGCAGCGATTGAATGCGAACTTAGTTCATTGATGACGAACAAGCCATGGAGGTTGGTTCCCAAACCGAAGCACCAGCGCGCTATTGGTTGCCGCTGGGTGTTTGCGCTGAAGCGAGATGAAACAGGGCGGATCGTACGTCACAAGGCCCGTCTCGTAGCGAAAGGATACTCTCATCGACATGGTATCGACTACGAAGAAACGTATTCGCCGGTCGCATCGCTAAACTCGATTCGTGCGAACTTAGCGAAATTTTGCGAGGACGGCGCAATCATCGAACAGTGCGACGTCGATACTGCATTCATGTATGGGGAATGGAGGAAGAAATTTACATGGAGTTACCAGACGGACTCATGGAGATTTTGGATGACACAGATGATGGTGACGAAGATCTCGTGTGTTTGCTCGAGAAGTGTTTATACGGCCTCAAGCAAGCATCTCGTGTGTGGAATGAGACGATTGATCGTCACTTGAAGTCAATGGGATTCAAGCCGACTAAAGCCGACCCGTGCGTGTACACTCGAGACGATAACGATCAGAGATGTGTCGTCTGTCTTTACGTCGATGACATGCTGATCGCGTCACGTGACCAAGATGAAATAATTTCGGTCAAGGCGCAGATCGCGGAGAAGTTCAAGATAAAGGAACTTGGACAAGCTCGGTACATTCTCGGGATTGAAATTGATTACAATATGGAAGTCAAGACACTTGGAATTTGCCAGCGGGCCTACACTGAGGCTGTTATCAAGAAGTTCGGACAAGAACATGCTAATCCCAGCCTGATCCCGCTCGACACAAGCGTTCACCTGACGAAGAATGGTGAACCGAAGACCGACGAAGAAAAAGCCAAGATGAGGCCAAAACCGTATCGTTCACTCATCGGAAGCCTCATGTACCTGGCATGTGGTACTAGATCCGACATTTCGGTTGCAGTGGCGAAGCTGAGCCGTTTGCTGGAAAATCCCGGAGAGAAGCATTGGAATGCTGGCATCAAGGTAGTAAAGTACCTCTTGAAAACCAAGAACATCGGCATCTTGTATGATGGAGCTTTGAGCTCAAAACTTGTTGCATACTCGGATGCTGACTGGGCCGGAAACCGTGATGATCGACGCTCAGTTAGCGGTGTGATGGTGATGATGTGTGGTGCTCCAGTGGTTTGGAGATCGACATTTCAAAAGACTGTCGCCCTAAGTTCGACTGAGGCGGGATACATGGCCCTCAGTGAATGTGTGAAGGAAGTGGTGTGGATGCGACTACTACTGAAGGATTTGGGTTCGGAGCAAACTGGCGGGACGGTAGTTTATGAGGATAACCAAGGTGCCATGGCATTGGCAAAGAACGGCGGATATCAGTAGCGTACTAAGCATATCGATATTCGCTACCACTTCATCCGCGAGAATGTTGCGACTGGTGAAGTTAAGCTCAAGTATGTGGAGTCAAAGAACCAGCTCGCAGATTTTCTGACAAAAGGTCTATCAACGAAGACTCTCCGTTATCTGCTTGAGCGCAGTAACGTCACCGGGAAGCTCGAGTAGACTGCGACTTGAGTGGGGGTGTTGCGATTGTACACTTCGCAGTCTAGTTGTGCAGCTCCGTATCGAGGCACGTGTTTGCTGTGATGTGTTTCTGGTTGTGCGAACTTAATGCGGAATCCAGAGACCTGATTGGCCGGGCTGATGAATTTGGCCGTTCTGATTGGCTGATAAAAGTCAACTTCAACTTTCATGCGATCTGCAACCGGATACACAGTTTTCTTCTTGCACCCTACAATGTTCATGTAAGAATTAGAAGCCAGAACTTCGTACAGTTGTTGGTAAGACATGGTAGAATAACTTCTACAAGGTAGTTTTGTTTAACTCAATCTAATTAACTTTCGGATTTCCTTCCTAACCAACACTCGACTACCAAGCCTCGTTCGCATAATCTCAAGTGGTTACTCGCCTCTACGCGATCAATTTCAGCTCGATTGTGACACTGTACGAACTCAAGGTGCGCACGCTTGTTATTTGTACGCGTATGCAGCGAACTCACTTCGAAAATCCTATGGAGAAAACACGTTCTTGGAATATTGTAGCAACTTCAACTGAACCAAACGTTTTTCAACTGATGGAAAATCTAGACCTTGCAACATTCAGGTGGCTGATGCTTAGCCTTGGCCGGGATAGTGAACGATTGCGTCGGGGTTTTGCCCACGTCGGGTTGGGCGAGGTTGATCACTGTGCGTCAGATATTTGGATCAGCTCCTAGGATTTTTCGGTACCGGGGAAATGCTTTTTGACACAAGCAAGCACTGCTGCAAATCTAACGTATGTAGTTCGTGTGCATGACGATTACGTCTATTGTGCCGTTTAGACAGATCGGCTCCATTTTGTAGCTAGTAGCTACAGCGATGACGAGCGTGTTGGCTACAAATACAACAAGACCTGTCGCTTCGAATCTTCGTACAGCAATCGACTTTAGTCTACTTCATTAAAGTGATCGGTGTTATGAAAATCGAAAAATGTGTCAAAGGGGGCTATGTCTGTTAACCGGATACTGGTAGCTACAGGACAACCAACCATTGAGCCAACCTTCGAAGATCCAAGGTCGTCCTGGCAATTAGTAGTACGCTAGTACTACATATTCTGAAAACTTAACGACTAAATTGATTAGTTGAACTAATGCCTGCCCTTTCGCAAAATAGTTTTAGTACTAATAGTTTATGACTACTATTAGTACTAACGCTAATAACGAGTAGATTACTATCGAACCCTGCATGCGGGCTAACTGCTTCCGGCAATTCCTTATCGTTTCTGGCGTGTCTGTGTTCTAAACCTGCGACGCACATTCCAAAGCTGTGATAATGGATATCTTCTGCTGAAGTTGTCTTACTATGTATCTACCGACACTGCCCTCAACTTTAATGCGTGTGAGCCGACTTTTAGTACCGACAGTTTCCCTCACAGATACATCTAAGTCAGTACCTCGTGTTGACGGCTGGAGCAAATCTTGAGCACGAATGTCCAATCTCTGCGAGCTACATGGCTGATCGCAGGGGAAAATCTGGCGGGGACGTCCAGCAACCGCTTCATAAACCATTAACCCATCTGGCCAGTCAAATAACCTCTCAAAGCCGATACAACGGCCTTTGATTGATGTTGGCAAGTGGATCGAGATCGGTCATGGCGTTCCGTCCGTTAGCATCCCGCAGCAGGCTCGTGGCCCTCAGCGTCAAGGTGCGCGTCCCCCAGACTTGGCATTCGCTTGCCAGCTGCCCCCCCCGCCCTGTCACGGCCCCAGCCTCGCCTCACCATCTGCACGTGTCCTTGCGCTCGACTGTACCGGGACCTCTGCGCGTAGATCCGTCGCGCGTACTCGTCGACGCCATTGAAGAGCGCGGTGGGAACGATCTACACGGCCTGCAGGCGCGTGGCAGCCAATGCCGAACTGCTGTCCAAGTACGAGACGCAGCTGCAGCTCTTCCCCGCTGGCCTCAGCCCCGCGGCGCTCTGGTGGACCTTGGTGCAGCTGCACATGCCCGCGCGCACGCAGGTGGAGCTGCCGGACTTCCTGGAGGGCGCCAAGGCGGCAGCTGAGGTGCAGCTCAAGGCTGTCAACTCCAAGGACTTCGCCGAGTTCGCGGCCGGACTCGCACGCGAGTCGCCGGCGGCTGACCGGCTGGCGGACTTCTGCACGCCCAGGTTCTTCGACAACTTAAAGGAGGCGGCGGCGGGCACGCTGAAGGAGCGGAACATGACGCTGGAGCTACAGGACATCCAGGTCGAGAGTGCAGAGGTGGCCTCTGTCAGGTACGCGCAGCTCACGCAGACCGAGTACGAGGCACAGACGGCGGGACTGGCCGTGCTGCCGTTTCTGTGGTCGGCCGACGCCACCATCGAGTACATGCAGATCCAAGTGACGACCAGGAGCCTCGAGACGACAAAGATGACGCTTATCGGACAGGAGGAGTGCCTCGCGCTGCAGGACAACACGCGCACCTGGACGTTTGGAAGCAAGGTCGGTAGGCCTGAGGAGCTCGACTGGCGCATTGTGAATACTGTCGGAGCCAACAACGCTGCCAAGCAACTCTCGCGAACTGTATATGAAGAAGTTGATGGCGCTGAGAATGCGTCGCTGAGGGTGGAGCAGAAGGCGTAGAACTTTCGACGTTAGTCGATCTGGATAGCGGAGCTCAACTGGTCGTCACATCTGCGGATGACACTTTTTTAAATAAGCAATGAAGTCTGATACGTGAACGTGAAATTAGAAAAGGAGCTTCGATTCACGAATACAATCTGCATTCGTCGGTGCCGTCTAAGCTCTCGCAAAGTGCCCTCTTGTCGATTTGTTATGCATTCAGATGTTGAAGTAGAGGTTCCTCAAGCCCACATCTTGATCTTCATCATCTCGCGGACGATTTCCACCACATTCAGACGCTCCTTCATCTTCATGTCCTTGGCTCTCTGAGCTACCGTCTCCCTTGCCACAGCGTGCAGAGCCTCACCCGCCCGGAGTTTGGTCCTCTCGCACGTGACACCACTCGAGTAGACCCCCGTGAAGTTAAGATTTCAACTCGTACTTCATAGGCTTGACGCCAGCTTGCCTCGCACGATCGAGGAACCCCTCCTGGCAGTATGTCGGCTCGAGCATGCTCTCCATCCCAAGAGCTACCTCAGGTTATTAGATGGTCGAGATGAGCATTTATATGTTTGCTCCACCTACTTACTACTACTACATAGTACTTCGAAGTAGCATTTATCCATAACGATGTGGTTTCTGATTCGGTGACAAGAATTACTTCGTAATGGTAAATCATTGTACAAAAATTATAGCAGAATCCGGCAAAGAGGATTGCACAACGCAGTAGCAAAAGTGGTAGTGATTTCTACAAGCGTCAAGTTTGAGGTTGTTGCAGTTAAAAACTCTATGCAGGACAGTATTTTGCACTGGAGAATATGTCTGACGGAAAAACCGCAGCGCCGATTTAGTAAAAATACAATTAATAAAAGAGAAAAGCGCTATGCAAACAACCAAACGATCGTTGGCTTAAAGACGTGACTTCGCGGAATTCTCTGAATTGTTGGTTCTGTAGCATCACGAAGTTCAAACCAAGAAAGCAAAGCCTACTCACGTTGTGACTTAGTGTTGCTCGATTTTGGATTACTGCGACAAACCAACTTGCGGCAGGTTCAAGGTTGGGGGTGCCAATTGACCAATTTGCAAACTCTTTTTTAGTAAGTACCGTATTGAAAACAAAGAAAAATAGCCAAATTGCTCTTGTTTTATATTTTCAGAAAATTACTTCATCACTCTCAAAGTTCGATGTTGACACTGACAAGCGCAATCCCAACAGTAAATCCAGCTTCAATCATAAAATATTTTTCTCATCCCGAAACAGAAATCCATGATTCCAAAACATATCCACAGTATTTTCTGCGAAGTTATGCAAACGTCAATTACGACCTTCCCCTCACCATGGGGAATCACACTTCTTCTATTTTGTTGCCAAGTGGTATCCCCAAAAACGACGGGAAAAGGTACCCGCTGTTTCGTCAAAATTGACTGCGCACGTTTCGATTGCACTGATAAGCTTAGCTTTATTTTTGAATAAAGTTTTTAAAAAAACTTTTAAAAGCTTGCTTATACTGGAAACTGGATGTGGCCTCTACTCATGGTTAAACCTACGTAGCACTTAGCATGATGCTTAACGCTCTCTCCTACAGAGAAGCCGCTGGAAGCTCGGTCTCCGAAACTTCAACGTCCACTAAACAGTCCTCGTCTCTCGAGTGTCCTCCATCGTCGTTTCCAATTTCCACCAATCGCATCGCAGTCTCTAGTCCTAGCCACACAATCGCAAGAGCTCTTCCCCTAGACAAGATGCAGCTCATAGCTCGTGGCGTCGGCGCCTCCCTGCGCGCCCGCAGAGCCCCCCACCTCGCGTCAACGCTCTCCGCCTCCGTGCACGTACGTGTTGCATCTTCGCTCCAAATTTTCGTGGCGTAAATCACCTCGAAACGCAGCCAAATCCCCGCTTAACGCAATGTATCAACGCCCTAGCACTTCTCCTCCTCCTCCAGCTCGAATCCGTCGGTGATCGACGGCCCCGAGGGCCTCCGCCAATTCGCCAACCGCGCCATGGAACGCGTCACCCCGCAGATGGACAGATACCGCGAGCACAGCGTGTTCCCGCCGACCAATTGGATGCTGCAGAACTACCTGCTCTTCACTAAGCTGCAGTTGCCCACGAACACGGAGATCGACGCCGTGGACTTCCTCAATGGTGCACGCTTCGCCTGCGACCTGGCCGTCAACACCATGTACTCGAGGGAGTTCGTCAACTTCGCCACGGGGGTCATCTCCGAGTCACCCGCCGCGGACAAGATGAAGTCCGGGCTCTCGGAGAGCTGCTACGATGCCTTCCTCTTTGCCATGAAGGAGACGAGCAAGACCGGCAACAGGTTCACGCTCAAACAGCTTGACATCAACGGCGTGTATCTGTACGACGTCAACTGGGACAGGATGTCGCTGGCCCAGTTGAAGCAGGAGGAGGCGCTGGAGGCCTATAACCGAGCGCAGGTGGCCGAGTTGGAAAGGCAGGAGGAAGCTGCGCGAAAGGTGGGAGAAGGCGAGGCTAACCCAGAGAAGGACAGCGAAGAAACAGTAGTGAACCCGATGGCGGAAATTACCCCTGAAGACCACGAAACCATGATCGAGCGGTTGCGCTTGGATGTGCTGCTGAATAGTGTCGAGCACTTGGAGGTTGTGTCGGCTGAAGCTGCAGATCAGGTGCTGGAGAAGAAATCTTCGGCTGTGTGGCGTTTTGAGTCTCTGGTTACGCAACCGGAGGATGTGGACTGGAGAATCATCAGCGTCTTCTAACTTCAGCCTTAAAGTTTGTTTCTAAGCATGCGAACAGAATGGAAGCTAACACAACTGGTGGATAGGTCAAGTTCATGAGTGGTGATGTGCTTTATTGGTGTGATAGCTATCCATCTATCAGCCCGTTCTATCAAGTACAAAGAACCAAAATTGCATTGGTATCTTCGTCTTCATGGTTGAATCAATCCACTTCCCGGTTCTGGACACGAGCACGAACACTAGGCGTGCTTATACAAGCGTATTCCAGACCCCAGTTGACTAGACCAACCAGAATCTTTACCTGCCTGGCTGCCAGGCTTCACTCTAAAGATGAGGAGCCCGCCAAAACGTACTTGGCAAGGATCCTCGCCTACCAGCACAGACCATTGACTTGACAACATCACTAGCAATCATTGCCTTGCACTGCAGATTGCTCATGATCTTTTACTTCGTCGCTCTCCAGGTGTGGCCCTCGATCAGTACTCATTTTCATGAATCCCCCCGAGTACGCTAGCGCAGTCGCTAGCCATGATATCGGAGTCGTCGGCAGCGACTAGTTGCACGGGTACGAATGTGCAGGGCTTTGCAAGTTCCATAAGCATGAAATCGTTGGTATAACAACGTTCCAGAGATCTTGACGTGACCTCCTGCGCTTGTGCTGTTCAAGTTGTGCACCCTGATAATTGCCAAGCGTGGGTCACAAGAGATATCGGTGGATATAGTGAGTACGTAACTCGGGGAAAATACGGGTGTCGGAGCATGGAGTGTATGGTCGTTCTCGTAAAACGAAGTTCGACAACGGAGGTCTTTTAACTGACTGGGGCAACGGTTCTGCTAACAGTATTCACGTGGATATTGGAAGCACTCGTAGAAGCTATAATTCGCGACTAGTAATACGTCTACGGTGGTAGAAAACAGCATCAGTGTAAGCAAAGCGAACTGTTGGACGGTGGAGAATAGATGCACCTTATGCGGAGCAGAAATTACACTCGGCGACAAGTTAGATCGGCCACCCACGTTGGGGGCCGTATCTCGCTCATTTTTACGAGTTAGCCGACGCTATTTAGATATGTTTGAGCCTTTATTAGTCGTAATAGGGGACTTGTGCTAACGCGCGCGATTTCACAGTCTATAATGTAGCTAGCATACAAGGTGGTG
>BSXT01001132.1:0-33033 GCA_030267785.1 Phytophthora fragariaefolia | reverse complement strand
GCGGACCGCGCGCGTGTCGACACAGCTGATATGTTGGTCATATCAGCGTGCTTATTCGGTTTTGGCAAAACCGGATATCCTCCCCCACTTAAGGAAGGAGCTACCGTACCGAGCACACTCGGCACGCGTGGATGCCGCAAGGCATTCACGTAGAACGGTGTATGTCCCGTCGAGACATGCACCGAGTTGTTGATGGCGAACTCAGCCATCGGCAGACAGTCGCTCCACTGATGGAACGAGTGAGCATAACTCTTCAATGCGTCAACCAAGGCTCGGTTGACGCGCTCGGTTTGTCCTTCGGTCTGCGGATGATCCGCAGTCGAGATGGACAACTGTGTACCAAGAAGTGTAAACACTTCTTGCCAGAAACGCGCTGTGAAGGGCGGATCACGATCAGATACTATATCGATCTGCATGTCATGGTGTCTAAACACCATGTCAACAAACAGACGCGCCGTCTGTTTGGCTGTCACTTCTGCTGGAACTGCAGCAAGATGGTGCATCTTGCTGAAGCGGTCTACAAAGACCACGATACCAGTCCCCCGCTTGCTATCAGGCGGAAGACCAAAGACGAAGTCCATTGAAATGGACTGCCAGCACTCCGACGGAGTCGGAAGTGACTGAAGTGGAGTCTGCGAGTAGGGTGCAGGCTTAACGCGCTGGCACACCTCGCAGGCGCGTACGTACTTTCGTACCCACTTATACTGGTGACTCCAGTAGAAGTCACGCGTGAGAAGCAAGTATGTCTTCTCAGGATCGTCCGGGACGACAACCCGATCAGCGTTGTCGTCAACAGCGCTGTAAAGCAGTAGACCGTTGTGTACACGACGACGGTGTACACGGGCACGGAGGTGTTTAAGGCAGAACCTGAAGTGAAGAGTGAACCTTTGGGCCGTGCCGCCCCTCGCGCGGAGCTTTCGCCTAGAGAACCGTCTCCTCGAGAGCCTGCAAGGTATGAAGAAGAGTACGGCGAGTATGCTGATGATGAGTACGAGAGTGAGTACGTGGATGAAGTCCCTGCTGAGACCAGACATGGCCCCAGTGGATTCATTCCCCAGTACATCGGTCCAGAGGCGCGTCGAACGGATCGACCAGCTTTTGGTTGGAGCTGGCACGCTCAGAAGAATACGCGAGATGTTCCTGGGTATAGGTGGAGTCGAGGTGGGGAATTGTCTTCGGGGTCTGTGAAGCAGCCCCTCTATCTAAAGTGTTGCGGTTTCGAAAGGGGCCTAACAGTGATTGGAGCCGAGTGATGTTCGTGAAGTCGTGGTAGCAGAGTGGTTAGTGGTCAGCTACCATGGACACGCCAGGAACCGGTAAAGAATAGTGGTCGTGTGGTGATTCCCAGACCGTTCTCGATTGCTTGGGTTCCGTCAGAAGATAAAAGGGCGTGAAGCGGAGCGTTGGTGGAATAATTCGAGCATCAAGTCACTCAAGACTTTGAAGGTCTGCTTCCACAACCAGCTCTTGAGTCGCACTGCGGATGTTCTGTAGGAATTACGGGATACCACGAAAAGAAAGCGGGGCGAGACTGTTGGAGAATGGGGCGACCGAGCTTCTGATCTCTGCGAGTCTCTTGACTATCCTAATCCGCAGATGAGATACCAACTGTTCCGTCGTGGGCTACGTAACAAACGAATGCTTGCTACTCTCGATGCGAGTCCGGCGTCTGATATCCCTGAAGCGTGCGAGGGGCTCATGTTTACAGGTATACGTCGTCCTAATGAAGAAGACGACGAGTTCTCCGATGCTGAAACTACGAAAAAGAAAGAAAGTGATAGTCCTGCGTTCGCATCAGTTGACGCGTTAGCTCTACAGCTTAAGACGTTTATGGAACAGCAAACTCTGTGGCAACAACAGCTTGCTCAACGGCAGTGGCAATCATCTCGGTCGCCGTGTTCCGGTAGTTGCTGCTACGCCGGCGTCGAACTCTACCGGAGGTGGTCACAACCAGCCGCCAGTGACTCAACCGTTCCGAGGGATCCGTATGAGTGATGATAGTCGCACGCAGGACGGAGTTCCAGTATGCGGTCGTTGTAACTTTAAGGGTCACGGACGTGTTGCTTGTAAGCGCATGACTATGATATTTCGCAAGTGTGGTTTGTTAGGCCACATCTCGCTGGAGTGTGAGGGTCCACAAGGGTCGAATACTCAGAGAGCAGCACCGACTGGAGCAAGTCGTACAACGTATGGTTGTTTCTTTTGTCGTGAGCCTGGACATTCGATCGCGGCTTGCCCTACACTGTCGAAGCTGACAGAGATGGCGCCTTCTTTGGTGGGCCTGAACCCCTCTTCAGGTGAGCCCGCGCCGAGACAATGAAGGGGGCAGGAGGAAGGAGAGGAGGGATCCACTCCTTCTTCTGGTCTAGTGGATGGCTCGAGAGGTGGCAGTAGGCTAAGGACAGAAAGGGGGAGGTCAACTGTCGCCGTAGTGAATGATGAAAGGCGAGAGAGACAAGCGCGTGAAAGAACGGTTAGCTGGAGCGCAGAGTCGATGATCGTGACTAGGAGAGGATCGGAAGGGGGGGTATGAGACCGATGACTGCGAAGGAAGAGGAAGAGGCTAAATTGAAGGCCATGAAAACAGTCGCTCTTATATTCGACAAGAATTGGCTAAGTCGGAAGCAGCCAAAAAGGATGAAGGTAGTGTGGAAGTAGAAAAGAGGAGTGATTTGGGGCTGTCAGTGACAGCAGCAACGGAAGAAAAGATCGAAAACTCGGAACGGTGTAGTGTTGCTAGTGATGAGAAGGAAGAGACGACTGTCGCCGAAAGTGCTAGCGTGGTTGACGACCCCGCTGAGTGCGATGTCGACCAAGAAGTAGGTGCCGGGCATGAAGCCAACGAGTGTGCGGGGGTATCCGAAAGTGATGACTCGGTGAATGCGGATATTCTCGCTTACGTCGAAGACCAGACTGAGGAACGAGCTGTTCAAGAGAGTGAGGAGAGCCGCGTCGTGGTAAGGTCTGACGTCGGAGTGGCCAAAAGAATCGAGGAGGAGCACGTCCCGCTGCGATGCATTTTGAAGACTGGAGGCTCTCGATCCAGTGTGGGTCGTGGACGAACCATCTTCTTGGGGAGAGCCCGTTGACGTTGGAGAAACATTGTTCTCGATGTGGAGCGAAGAACCGAAGAGCGTGGCTGCGGCCGAAGTCGGTGAGGAAGTTGATCTGAACATAATAACCGAAGACAAACTGAACAAGGAAGCGAAGTAGGGGTTGCTGAAGAAGTGGCCGGCCCTCGAACCCCGAGTCCACTCGGAATAGTGTGTGAAGACGAGTAACCTGAAGTTCTAGAAGATGCGTTGGGTGTGCCGAGTGCTGAAGGCGCTTCAAGGCTTGCCCGCCTCTTTTCGGACAAAGAGCTCGTTGCCATGGATGACTGCGAACCTGGTCAAGAAGGAGCCGTTCTGGCCGGAACGGTGATAGCCGTTGAAACGGAGGAGTATGGCAAATTTGAAGAACGGTTTGTAACCTCTTGATGAAGTTGAGCTCAAGAAGCTGTTGACGAGAACGCGAAGGCGGCCGAGGTTCCGTCTACTAAAGAGATGGCCAAATAGCTCGATATCACGCCCGAAACGTTGGAACGCAACCGGGATGCCTCCCGAAGGAAGTTCTTTACCGGAAAATTGGGAAATATGGTATAGTGATACTCGAGTTCTGAAGGGTTGAGCCGAATGAGTCTGAGGACGAGGTAGTAGTGGGGGCTTCTCGGTCGATGACGAAGGCGATTGCTCGCCGAGTAGTGTACCTGTTCTCGAAGGAGACCAAGGCGTGCCGTCCTGAGGGCAAGCCCCCGAAGGGTCGACTTATTGGGAACGGTGGAACGCTCAAGGTCCCGTTGATGCGAGACAAAGTTCCGGAATTAGACTGGAGGCGGGTGAGAGATCTAGTGGATCACGTCGCGAAAAACTTAGCGGTCATCGGCGACTGCATGCCGTCTGTGTCGAGTTGGATTCGAGGGTATTACGAAAAGAACGCAGGATTTATCTGGCGAAAGCTGAAAGATCGAGTTCGAGTGACTCAGACGTCGAGTGCCACACGCCGACTCCGTCAACGCCGACAACCCGTGTGTTTTGATTGTACGTCCCTATATAGGGATCGTGCCGAAGCGTTAGGGAAACTGGGTAGGGATCCTATGAACAAGGACGCGGCAGAAAATTACGTGCAAGTAGTCCGTCCTCAGCCCCCCCCTTCCCCCCCCCCTCCTGAGCGTGATCGCAAGCCTGGTCTAGTAGAAGTGGTAACGATTACTCCGCCGGACGGCTTTGTTGTCCGCGTAAACGAGGCCGGAGATGAAGTACGTGAAGTGCCTCGCGTTGTTGATAGTGGTCGTCGAGTTGTGTGTGCGGTTGGAAGCTTTGAAGCGTTGCCGAGTGGTTATATTGATTTCTACCCTCACAAATGCTAGCTGATACTGGTGCTACTCTGAGTCTCGTCAGTCACCGTGTGTTGAAGCGGTTAGGACGGTCAGAAGACCCCTTTAAACCGTACGAAGGGTGTGTCAAGATTTTGTCCGGTCATATGTTGCGGATGTATGGGTGGGCCCACCTCGAGCTGAAACTAGGGAGCCTAGTGGTAGGCTTGGACTTACTGGTAGACGACCAGCTGCATGTGGATGCGATTCTAGGAGTTGACGCTCTCGGGGGCATTCGGTGCTGTCATTGATGTGGCCGAAAGAAAGATAACGCTTAAACGTTCTGGCGACGTGTCGCGTTTGGGCGTGATGGTGGTGCACGAGACGTTCATAGCGACGATGGAGACCTCCGTTCGACTCCCTCCCCGGGGTCAAGCGCTGGTGGTCACGAAGGTGGCTGGTAAACCCGATGATAAGTCTGTTGTACTGGTAGAGGGCTCGGTAGGACTTCTCCCCCTCTTTGTGCGTAGCTAGAACGCTTTGTACTTTTGATGACGGCAATGTCATCGTGGAGTTATGCAATGCGTCCACGGAAGAGTATTGGGTCACGAGGGGAACGATCGTTGCTTCTGCCTCGGTAGTACCTGATTCGGCTTTCGAGAATGAACCGTCGTTGGTAGGTGAAACGTCTAAGAAAAAGAATTATCGCTGTGATGAGGGAGGAGGCGACTCGATCATTTCTTTGAAGCAAGAAAAGGGGAGGGCGAGGGCCTCGGTGAAAAAGTTAAGGCGTCGAAGCCTGACGTCCCGCCTGACAAGGAGGTTGTGCTAGAAGCAGACTTCTCGCAGTCGAAGTTGTCTGACGAACACAAAGCACTGTTCCAACAAGAGTTGAACCGATTCCGAGATATGTTTGTGGAATCGTCTAAGAAGCCTGGTCGAACCGATTTGCTTGGGTTCCGTATTGATACTGGTGAAACCGTCCTATTAAGCAACAGCCGTACCGTGTTTCGTTCGCGGAGGGTGAAATAATGGAGGCCGAGATACAGCAAAATTTGGAGTTAGGACTCATCCGCCGTCGACTAGTCCTTGGGCGAGCCCGGTCCTGATGATCCGGAAGCCTGACGGTGGAACTCACTTTTGTATTGACTATCGAAAGTTGGACGCTGTGACTGTCAAGGATTGCTACCCTATGCCGCTAATTGATGATATTCTGGATGTGCTCAATGAGGCTGAGCTCTTCTCGACTATGGACATTGCGACTGGATATTGGAACGTTCCGATGCATAAGGATAGCGTTTCCAAAACCGCATTTACTTGCAAGTACGGGCTCTATGAATGGTAAATTATGCCCTTTGGTATTTGTAATGCAGTGCCCGCTTTTGAACGGTTAATAGAGACCGATCTAGTTGACTTGAAGTGGCATGTCTGTCTGGTCTATCTAGACGACTGTAGGATTTTTAGCGAAGCCTCTCCGTCCCACTTGGTTCGCTTGAGGCAAGTTCTGACGCGTTTTCAGAGAGCTGGATTCAAACTCAAAATGAAGAAGTGTCATTGGGGTAAGAGCCAGGTGGCGTTCCTAGGGCATATAGGTAACCCGTCTGGGATATTACCCAATCCCAAGAAGGTCAAAGCAGTGATGAACGTGGAGCGTCCGCGAGATGTGCATGGTATCCGGTCATGTTTTGGTTTGACTAGTTACTTCAGGCGCTACATTCCTGGGTACGCTCTGATTTTCGTTTCGCTGGAAAGGTGACAGTGAAAGATGCTCCTTTCGAATGGACGGAAGATTGTGAGACCGCTTTTGGACAGCTGAAACGGGCCTTGGTAAAGCCGCCCATTTTGATGTACCCTGATATGACTAAGCGATTTAAACTGTATGTGGACTCTTCGAGATACGCAGTAGGTGCTTGCCTAATGCAAGTAGTAGATGGGAAAGACCATGTGGTCGCGTACGCGAGCAAGTTACTCACTGGATCCCAGAAGAACTGGATCAACATACACGATGACATTTCGGAAATCGGTGGTTGGGGCGTCGTGTGGGCCACGCGTATGTTTAGGTGTTATCTGGATAAGCGACAATTTGACCTTTACACTGATCATCGAGCGTTGACCTGGGTGGTTAACCTTGGTAACCGTACTAGCAATTCTATGTTGGCTAGGTGGGCCATGGAGCTGTCGAATCTAGACTTCAAGGTGCACCACAAGCCGGGGAAGAGCATGGGCCATGTGGATGAACTATCGCGGTTGCTGCACAACCACGTGAGCGCCGTGACGATGGCAGACTTGCTGAACCTGGATGAGACTCCCGAAGTGGCGACTAACGACTTAGTCGAGGAGCAGGGAGAGAGAGACGGTCTTGATATCGGCTCGGAGACGGAGGTTCAGGACGAGGAATTGGCTGACGGAGGTAATAAATCTGATTAATTGATGTTCTATGTGGACCGGTTTGGACTCGATGCCGAACGGTTCTTGTCTGAGCAGCGAAAGGTTTCGTGGATCGAAGCGGCAGTGGCGTTCTTGGAGGGTACAGCTTTGCCCTTAGATCCGGGTCTG
This sequence comes from Phytophthora fragariaefolia, assembly GCA_030267785.1. Classification (NCBI taxonomy): domain Eukaryota; phylum Oomycota; class Peronosporomycetes; order Peronosporales; family Peronosporaceae; genus Phytophthora; species Phytophthora fragariaefolia. The sequence goes on along the minus strand of BSXT01001132.1, from coordinate 26,123 downwards.
AGAAGTCGTGTGGTAAAGATGGCTCCGAAGTTTGACGTTAAGGAAGGGATGCTGATGCGGCGCGTGATCTTGCCTGCTCGAGTGGGGCCTGCCCGATCGCTGGTCGTCCCTGTTGTACCTCTACCTTTCGTAGAGACGGTGCTACATTATTGTCACTCGGATCTATTGTCTTCTCACCTTGGATTAACCAAGACTCTCGAAAAGGTAAAGAAACATGCTTACTGGCCTGGTTGGCATAAAGACGTCAAGCAATACGTACGAGAGTGTAACAAGTGTGGTAGTGGGAAGGGTTCGCGACCGTGGTGAGCCGGCCAAATGCAGAGGATGCCGGTAGTTGGCCTGACGGGGCCGTTCTCGTTGCCCATCGTCGATGTTATTGAGCCGTTGCCGGCCACGGAACGAGGCAACAAATACATACTAGCGTTCGTCAATTATTTCACTGGATGGGCCGAAGCTTTTCCCGTCGAGAGTCTGGACTCTGTGACGTTTGTAGAAGTGGTGATTAACGGAGTTGTAGCCCGACATGGCGTACCCTCGCATTTGTTGAGTTACAACGGAACTAATTTCACATTTGAAGTGGCTAAATCGTTTTATCAAGCTCTTGATATTAAGGAATTGTTCGGAGCCGCGTACCATCCTCAAGCGCAGGATCTTGTGGAACGGTTCAACGGGACCCTAATAGGGATGTTGAGGATGCACGTCAGTGAGGCGCAAAATGATTGGGATCTGTATTTCCCGCGAGTTCGATTCGCCTACCGTACTGCTTACCATGAAGCTCTGGGCGATTCTCCGTTATTTTCCTTATACGGAAGAGATCCGGTGCTTCCCTTGGACTTAGCTTTCCTGAACCTTGGTACGAAATGGAAGAGCAATGAGGTTGCCCAGTATCGCAGAAGATTGTATCGGTCAATTCGTGACTCGCGTCACCTAGTTGAGAGGCAGCTGTTGAAGGCGCAAGACAGACATGAACGGCGATTGGAAAGTCCGGTGCCCGTGATGTACGAGGTTGGAGATCCGGTGTGGGTCTTTCAAGCATTTAGAGCTCGCCGAGGCGAAGTGCACACGAAGAAGCTCACACACGCTTGGCACGGTCCCTATCGAGTCGTCGCGAGGGTTAATGAGAACGCTTACCGAATTGATATCCCTACTCACCCGAGTAAAATCGTGACAGTGAATGTGAACAGAATGGAAAAATATCGGGGCAAGAGGACGTTGATGAGGTTCCTGTGGGTTTGGGTAGCGAAGTGGAAGGCGACGAGGTCGAGCCCTTAGCGGAGGCCGACTTGCCCCCTTCGCGTTTTGCAGAACGGTTGACTCGAGGCGGAGAATATACCATAATTACCGGGGTGGACGCCCTGTTGGTTTGGTAGCGAAAAGGAAAGTGGACAGTGGAGTAGAGTACTTGGCTCTCACCTCCACGTACGAGACGTTTTGGTTACCTAGGGTAGCGCTAATACCCGCGTATGCAGAATTGGTGACCGCTTTTGAAATAGCAGAACGGAAGAAAAAGGGTTTACCCGAGCTGAGAAGGATTGCTCGTCTCGCTGACGCCAACGCGCAAGTGGACGACGAGTACGTACTCCTGGTGTAAATGGAGAAAACGAGGTTCTCGAGCTGTGGAAATCGAATGCTTGAGCAAATGTATGAGTGCTTGAGAACCCAATGTGAATTGCATTTTTTATGATTTTAATTTGCTTTATGACTTGGAGCGCGATCTTGGAGAGAGAGAATCATGCCAAAGGGACGGTAACTTGCGTTTTGGAGGGAAGTGCTGACTGAGTCGGCCGACTTGTCGTTTTTGGCCGGAGTTGGCGACGAGCTGTCCATGTTATTCGGTGGGGCCTTGGGCTTAGTCGTTGGCAGATTCTCCTTGTCGCTCACCGTGTCAGTGTCGTCGTCTGACTCGTAGGTTGATCCGGCGGGGAGCTTTTCTTCTTCCTCGTCGGGCGAGCTGTCTTCGGCCGAGGTCATCGTCGGTAGAGTGACGGGAGAAGTCGGCGGGAGCGCCGTGTACTCGCCGTCCTCTTCGAAGTCCACGTCGTCGTCCTCTTGTTCGGTCAGGTGAAACTGCTTTTCGTTGTAGACAACTGTATACTTGTTAACCGACAGCTCTTGAGCTATCTTACGCTGGAGGTCCAGGAGTCTGACGTCACAAAAGAGGGCCTGCCACGGTTCTCGAGAACGGTTGCCGACCCATGTTGACACTGGGGGCGCCGTAGTGCACACGTCCAGCTTGATGCAAGCCTGCGCTTTGTCTGGCAGGCACTGATGAGCAGGACGAGTGGGATCCACGAGGTGCGCTTGTTCGAGTAGCTCTGGGATGGAGCCATAACCGTCTTCGTCGTTTTGCTGGGGGTCGAGGGCACGGGCAATGACGCGGTCGTAGCGTGGGCGGTCCTTGATCAGGAGCACGCTAAGGTCTTCTTGGTCTGGCCCCGTAGATCCCTTGGCAGTGGTCGAATGCTTGGTCGCTTTGCCGCCGAGCCACATCAGGGAATCGTGTGAGCAGTTCTCAAACCGGTCCAGGAATCCGAAGTAGCCAAACCCCTCGATGTTGAAGCTCAGGAACTTGTTCCGAGCCGTCGTGACGTTGAGCTTGTGCTTGCGCCGTTCGTCACTCTTGGTGGTCGGCGCGTAGATGGCGCAGTGGGAGTAGGTGTGGCGGTGCCGCATCCAGGTCCGCCAGTGCAACAAGTGCAAGTCGAAGTTCACCTTGGGGTCGTACCAGCAACGCTGACCTCGCCAAGGGTAAGCTTCACGAACTGAGGTGGAGTTTTTGCTACTGGCAACCTGGATGACGCTCACCAAGTCGTTCTTGATCTGAGCAATGGTGTTGGTCGGCAGGTTGAAGCTAAACGACGAGGCCTTTTTCTTAGAGGCCGACGTCTTCTGCTTATTGGCTGGTGGGGCCTTGGACTTGCCGCGAGGAGCGGAACGCTTAACTGACAGCGTGGAGTCAGTCGTTAGGTCGAAGATCGGGTGCGAGGACGCCTGGACGTCATCTTGGAGCCCGGGCGCCTGGAAGATTGTCACGACTTCGGTGAGTACGGCTTCTCATCATCTTGGAGGGTGGCCATTGCGAGGGCGTCAAGAGCTGCGAGGCCGATGGAGGCTGAGTTCACGGCGAGGTGTGCTCGCAACCGAGACCTGAAGGACACCTGATTGGCGAGGATGCCACCGACGTCTGGCTCGTCTTCTAGCAGTGCTCGAAGGTAGTCGATTTGGTCGTCGAACGAGGTTCACTTCTTGGCTGTGCGTTTGGCGGATTTCTTGGACATTTTTCGGACTCTGAGGACGGTGGCGAATTGGCGAATGAACCCGCCTTTCCGCTGCTGTGGAGTGCCCAAGATGGATGGGTGCTGGCCGTGTCAACTAATGTACTCTAACCGTCTGAGACTGGAACTACACCCGGCTATGGCTTTATACTATTGGTAGGACGTATGGCTGAGGGTGACAAGAGGAATGGCCCCCTGGGAGAACTTGGAAGTTGTTGCCTGAAGAGTTCATTTTCTAATTGCTGTGGTTGAGGACTATGGAGATCGCGACTGTGGTTGTCGGAGGAACGTGGGAGGTTGCTGCGGCGAGCGTGACCTCGGCCGGTAACTTATCCGTTAACCATAAAGTGGAGCTGTTTTGGTTGATTGCTGGTGCTCTGATCTGAACGATCACCGAGCCTCTATGGAAGATTGGAACGCGCGCGACCCTTGGGGGTTCACGCTTCGTATTGAAGTGGGGTCTATTAGCTACGTTGTGTTTGCACCGTTATTGTAAGTATGTCCGGGATCCGGCCGTGCGTGGCCAACCTTTTCATACTAGAGTGTGGAAGATCTACGAATCGATTTTGGCTACACCGATGGTGGTTCTCGAAGTCAAGAAGGTGAATCGGTGAAGGTTTCCGGCGCCTAATCTACAAATGGTTGGACGCTTTGCACGAATGCTAGTGTGTCTTCTTACCTGAATCTTGGTGTTTCGCGTGGCTGACGTGGAGGAAGTACTGTAGAGGGTATCGCATGGAGGCGAAGAGAGCTGCCGCTCGAGCGTTTCTGTGTGGCCGTGCTGGGCGGACAGTAATCTCACTAGGAATCTACTTTGCGTTCTACGGAATCTTGCTCACCTATGAATGTCTTGATTGCACTTGCCGTCAATTCCAAGGTGTCTTGGTGTTGGTCCTAACAGCTAGCTACGCACTCGCTAGTAAGCAGGGTGAAACGTTTAGCGACGTTGTGAGAACCAATTCCCTGTTGTTAGTGGTCGATGGGTCGATCTCTGTGGTTGGTATGGATAGTCGATTGTGGCGATGGTACGAAGCTACGGTGGGCGAGCGTTTGCCGTGGCTATGCAAAGGAGGGGTATGACGCTTGGTGCTCGGCTCTGGAGGAACAAGAACACGCAGATAGATTAAGTGAGGCATTCTGGCGCATGGATGGTGGTGGCGATGCGCCTAGGACGCCGGTGCGAACGAGGAGCGGGTTGGCGGCAGAACAGAATGCCGAGTCCTGTGCGCCAAGCGAGAGGCGGCGAGCACGGTTTGAGCTCTACGGGGACGTCGACGCTTAGTCGGGGAGGATGTCCCGAGTCGGGACGGTGGACAGCGTCTAGGGTCTGGAGCTGTATGTCTGGAGCTGATGACGCGAGGTCGCAGAGAGAGGTCCTGGACGAAGTGGCGGACGGCGAAGACTGGTGGTTGAAGTGAACCGGTCCCGGTTAATCTTGGAGTTTGTATGACACGGTCCCAGTGAACCGGGGGTCGTCGTGACCTTTGGAGTCGCGCCATCATTTGCGACTTGGCGAACTACTTTGGCGGTGGCGGAGAAGGATCTGGAGGACGGATGGCATGGCTGCGGCGACTTGCGGCGCGTGCTGGTGTGCTATGGAGGAGCTAGGTGAGGTGAACAACGGGATGCTGCCCGCTAGCGTACGAGGAAAGAGGTTGTGCGAGGTGTGTCTCAAGGTAAGTGGCACGGTTGAGAACGGACCGCACCGTGCCTGTAGTTAGTCAGTCGTGAATTTGCTCTAACAGGACCACTCGAGTCCGAAGAATCAAGACGCTACTTTATATTTCTTATTATATCCTAGTGGTCTTCTTTTCCTCGGCTTGAGCGCTTGTGCAGGACCCATCCTCGAAGCACACGAAGACTCTCCCATACAGCGGTGACCGGCCCCCAAACCGGTCCAATCAGGACGACACGCGACATCTTGGCCGTGCACCGCCCGTCCGCTGCGATTATGGGCGTTATTGCTTGAGCCAAAATGATGGTACCCGATAACCGTCGATCGAATCGTGTGTCGAACCGTTTGTGCCGGGTCGATCTCGATCTGATCGTGTACCGAGATATCTGCACCAAGTCAATCTCGATCTGATCGTGTACCGAAATGTCTGCACCAAGTCAATCCGACCGTGGACCATCATCATTCCGGTCATCATCATTCTGATCAGTCTGATTTGACACCCTGGTCCCTCCCGATCCACCAATCACTGATGATCCGCAGTCATTTCCGATCGACCCACATCAATGTCCGACTCCACTTTTTCCACACTCGTCCCCTGCATGCGGCTAGACCGGACGGCGGTCGCGGCGCCGTGCACATATCACAATCTCGTCTGCACCCGACCCATCGTTGCATCGCCTTTCTTGGCTGTGGTCATGTCGTCTTCGTCGGTACCACCGGTCGACACTCCGCCCACATCTTCGCCGTCAGTCGCAACCACCGATCCCGCTCCTGGTGTCTACGCCCCAGCCCAGTCCCAGTTGCGACGCCCACTACTGAACTTCCTCTCTCCAGCACGCCAATGGTGGTTTCAGCTGGACCCGCCGCGCGTGACCCCATTACACGTGCTCCTTCAGGCGACCCTTCAGATACTCCTTCAGTGTGGTCAATCCATGTGGCTCTGCCTCCATTGGATAGAGACGTTATGCGCGCGTCGATCAGCCATCTAACTGGCGTATTGATCCTCGTGACCGCTCTCGCCGATCTGGCGACCGACCACGAGAACCTCCAGCACCGTTTCCGGGAGCTTCGCTCTCGCGTCGAACCGCTCGAGGAAGAGCTGGTACGCATCTACGCTGCCGCCGGCCCATTCGTCGCGCATCGCCAGCACGAATACAACGTGCTGCTAGCTCGGTTTCAGACGTCCCAACTGGGATGTGCGGTGATGCGGGACGCGTTGGCTGATCGTGTCGACAGCGCACAGAAAGTCGAAGACGTCCAAAAGAAGCTCGATTTAGCTCAGAAGATCCAGGCCGAGGGGGCCGCTTGGTTCCTCGCCCGGACCGACGATCTCCAAGCACAACTGGCTTCCGCACATCCAGCTTCAACGTCCCCGAGTGCTCAAGGGATCCGTGTCGCCACGCGCGAAGCGGAATTGCATTAAGTGTCGGCAGATCGGGACGAAGCCCTTCTCCAAGCGGTCGAGTCCGATGAAGCTGCACGCACCTGGGAGCCGTCAAGTGTTGCGCTGGAAATTGTCACCGTCCAACTCCTCCATCAAGTAGAATAGCAGGAGGCCAATATCTCCGAGCTCCGCGAGCAACTCCGCCGCCGGACGCGCGATTATCAGCGCCAACTGGACTGTGCCCACGAGGAATGCGATCATCTACGGAGTCACGCTGAACTGGCCGAAACCCGACTCAAGCAGACCGCTGCTGAGCTTCTTCCACGCACCCAAGATCGCGATTGAGTCGCCGCCACGCTTCGGTACACTCGTACGTACTTCTCCTTCTACAGTTCGCCCTTACCCACTCGATGTCTGATCATTATCTTTTCCAACATTTCAAAAGACGCAAATGGCGGCTGCTCGATCTTCAATCGCTCGGTTAGAGAGTCGTGCCAACGACCCCCTGGTCGATCACAAGCACTTAGATCGAGTCAAGGGCGTGAACGCTTCTCTGACTGCGGAATTGTCTTCGACTCGTCGGCGCTGCTCAAGCTTGGAGGACGCTCGGGATCAAGCCGTGGCTGATTGCGATGTCATTCGAGCTCGTATCGCGGGACTAATGTCTTTTGCCCAGCCGGTAACCCCTCGTTCTCGTTCTACTTCTCGAGCCCCTCAACCGCAGCCTTCCTTTCGCAAGCGCCGGTGCAGTCAATCGGTCAGTCTGTCGCCTTCGTCGCGGGACGTGCTCGCTGAGACGCCTCTGGCTGTCGACTTTCATCGACCCGTTCTACCTCTCAGTCCCGCCCCGGTTCTCGATATCATCGATCAACGTCCCCCCGTGTCACCAAGAAGCCTATCTCCAATTCCTCGCCAAACACCGCGTCAGCCTCGATCTCGAGCGTCAGTTTCACCTCGACGGTCGCGCGCGTCTTCGGCCTCTGGACGCCATCGCGGAGGGAGTCGTGGGCGTGCGCGCCGATCTTCTTGTCCGTCACCTGTGTCGTTGGGTAGTGGCACCGACGACTGCTCGATGCGAGCTCTCTCCCGATCTCGATCGGATGGTCGGCGTCGCCGTCAAGCTTCCGGGGCGTCAAGACATGGATCGCCTCGTCCATCTAGTCCAGCGTCGGGTCGTGGCTCTGCCACGCATTCGATCGAGCTCGGTACCCCGGATTCTCCCGAAGCGGATGACGACAGTGCTGCAGCCTCTGAACATACTACTCACAGGCAGGAGGAGGGATTGACGAAGCCACTGGGGCTCCCCCTGAGGGGGCTCGGGTGGCTCAATCTCCGAAGGCTCTGGTTCTATTGGCGTTTCTGCTGGAGTCGTGTCAGTTTGATCTTGGACTACGACTTCGATCGGTGAGGAGTCATCTGGTGGTAGACCTCTGATCAGCTCTCCAGCTTCCAGTTTGTATTCCGTTTCCACGGGACTAGGAACTTCCACGGTCACGTTTATTACTGGCCTGTGATTCTCTGTTGGTCGGGACAAAAAGCGTGTGGGGGCCGGATACTGCTGTCGTTCCACATCGGCTCCGTTGATTTCTCACCAGGTCCATCATCAGGCAGATCCGTTTTTGCCTGAAACGCCAAGTTCTGCCACTATGTATACTGGCGCGTTTCAACCGTGACGTCCCCTCCAATACGAGGAATCATGTCTGCCGGTAACCACATCCCTATTCAGTCGTGTGGATTGAGGTATATTGTCCTCTCGACGAGATTACTGATCCACAAGTACTTCCGTCGGCCCAGTCCGTGCACGACTGTCGCTACCCAGTGTTTCCCGCGGGTGACCCCTAGCGTCTGACGTTCGATCAAACCGGACCGAATTGGTATCTCCTCCGACCGTCCTACCAGAATAGCCAGGCTGCGGTCGACGGTGATTGGAATGACCTTACCGTTGTATAGCGGCCACCTTCCTGACAGCTGGATTCGCACTTCGTCCGGCAAACACTGCGTTCCTTCCGCTAGATCGAGACGGATCCCCGCGGGGACCATGAAGTCCATGCCCAAAATCGCGTCCTGCCCGGACAGCGTGCCGACTCACGCGTGAAAAAAATACACCAGCGATCCAGCCAAAGTTACCCTAATTTTAGTACGTCCTTCCGTCATGTACGTATTTTCTCCTATTCCAACACACTATTGTTTCTGACTTCGTATATGGTACATCCAAACTTACGAGCAAAGGTGGGGTCCACGATCGAGACTTCAGCGCCGGAGTCGAAGGGCAGCGTGGCTCTCTCGTTGTTGACCTTCCCGATGGCCTTGGCTTGCCGAAACAATTTGCCAGGCGCGTGGTACTTCCAGTACCCCCTCGACTCGCCGTACTGCAATCCCAATTCCATTGTCACATCCGATCGAGTAAATTAATCAACCCTCCGCAAGCGCGACGCCGCAGAGTTCCATTTTCCATGAAGTTCACGTGTATTGTCGATATTGTTGGTCGAGGTTTTCAGCTCACTAACCTTCGGTCTCTTCCGATTCTCGATATCTGCAAAGATGCAATGTTTAGGACGCTCAGCTCGTACCAGGTTCCACCCTGGCGAACGTTCTAGTTTAACATCTTCTCCGCATTTTCCGGCAGCATACCTGCATGTTTGCCTGGATTGTACCACTGGCCGATCATGTTGTAGAACTCTTCCATCGGACATTTTCCCATGTCATGCAACTCTCCGCAAGCGCGTCATACGTGCAGATAGTGGTCCGACGGGTGCCCAGGCTTGCCGCACTTCAGCCAAGTTAGTCGTTTCCAGCAACTGTAGTTGTCGTGCATTGTGGAGCCGCAATGTGAGTATTGTTTTACCATGCGAGCTTCGATCCCCATCGGAACGCAGATTTTGACTAGACGACTCCCAGTGAATTGAGACTTGGTTTTCTTGAGCATCTCGATCATTAGCAGCAGCCATGTTGATCCTGCGGTACCCCGCGTCTTGGTCCGACCCGCTGTCGTCCGATTCCGACGAACTGCTTCCGTCAGATGCCTGGATTGCATGTACTAATCTGGCGGGTTTTACGGAGGCCGAGTTAGCAATGAAGGCGGCTGGTTTGCGGAACTTGTTCGATCCCACTGCGCATCTGCCCGGTTGGCCTCCGATCTCTGGCGATGGCGTAGAGTCTCTTCCAGTTCATCGGCGTCACGCAAGCGCAACAGTACTAGCTAATCGGCCAAATCGCGGCCGACAAGGGTGCACCACGTGTTCGCATCGGGTGGACGGAGTTCCTCCCTTGATCGGGAGTTTGGCTCGCATGCCAGCGACATTCAACCGATGGAGGTACTCGATTGGGGACTTGTCCGATTTCTTCCGCTCGTGGAAATATTGTCTCAAGACAGACACCCTACGTTCGCAGTACTGCACCAAAAAAACAATTCTCCAAAAGGCTCTTCCAGTCGCTTCGGATAGACAGAGCAAGCTGTCTGTACCAGTTGCGGGCTGGTCCTGAGATCAAGTCGCCGAAGACCAGACATTCTCGCTGTCCGGGGCCTGATCGCGCAGAAAAGCTGACTCGAACCACATCATCATCCTTACCGGAGAAGTCTTTCAGCTTGGAGATCGCAGATACACGAATTCGCTGTGGCGTCGAGGTGTTTCCAGACGTAACTCCGACAGAGGCTACAACTGCACGTCTGGGAACTTCGGGACTCAGATCATCAGGGTCGTATTCATCCACCAGCTCAGAGTGTCGGGAGCCGACCGACGCCATCTCTACATCTTGAGTGCCTTGCACCTTAGCCGTTGCTGCGGCTCTAGGAGCGGAAGGGGTATCGGCGGACGACCGCGTGGGCCACGTGAACTGTGAGGCTGGGTCGGCTTCTGGCATATGTTGCTCCCTAAGGAAACGGTCCATTGCGACATTGACGAACGACTGCATACGATCAGCGGAACCCCGATCCGGGGCTACGAACGCGGATGCTGTTAACGCCGGCTGCTGATGAGTCGTCTCTTCTCTCACCTTCCGCCGTTGCAGCATGGTGCACCCGAGGGACCGAGGGTCATCCGCTATAGGTCGATCGATGCTTCTGACTCGGCTTCCGACGTGGTCGACGCGTATTGGGAGGATCCGATCTGGTACTCCGGGCTGCGAGGAGAGACTGCGGGCGCAGTGTCGATCTCAGTGTCGATCTCGATCTTCGTGGAACCCACCAGAGGTGTCAGCATCCGATGGAGAGCCATGGTGCTCCTCGTGATGTCTGATACGTCTACGTGAAATAGTCAGTTCACATCAAAGGCGCCCTGCACGATCCCTATCTCTTGAAGCAGATGCATCAGCATCTTGATTGCGTCCAGTTTGTCGTTCGTGACCACGGGTGCCGTGACTGGGCCCTGCAAGTTTCCAACTGTATTCAGCCGCATATCTTCATGATCGAGTCCTCGACCAGGAACGCCTGCAGCTTCTTGGGCTTCAGAGCATCGCCAAACTGCTCGAGCTGCGCGTTGGTTCAGGTCTCGGGCCCATAAGGAGCTTCCGCGGCAGACTCGGGTGCCTTCATTTTCTTCTTCGAGGCTCTTTATAGACTTCTTCGAGGCTGACCATGCCCTCGAAGGGTTATACGTGGGTGAGGATCCATCAGCTTTTACAGACAGACCCTCATCCGGAAGTTCACGATGTTCGTCGTAAACCGCGGGGAATAGTCGTGGGTGCACGCAGCCATTTTCGTCAAGCCGGGTGTGTTATGACTGGTCTAGCTTTGAAGTGGATTTTAACAAGTTTTTAGAAGATAATTACTTAATCTGCAGGAAACGAAACAACGTGATATCCGTCGCAAACGACAGGAAGTACGCTGAATTTCTAACTTATGATAAAGTATTCACTAAGTAGCATAACCATATTTTTACGTTGTGTAGCTTTGCTGATGGGAAATATGCGCATTTGAAGTGTCATGTCCCACCAAATGCATTTGACGATGTGTACAGGCAGTACTATTGCACTAATGGTTGCTTCGATGGGCGAAAAAGACAAGGTGTCCGAGTACAAACCTCATACCGCTTTACAGGATGTCTTGCACGAATTACATTCATTGTCAGTCGTATGTCAAATGGAGCTTTCTTCATCAAAGCTAAGAACGAGGTAAGCAAGACGTAACGGCTTCAATAGTCCTCATAATGTGGTTCCTAATGGTGCTAATAATGTAGTTATTAATGGCGCTGTCTTCGCAGGGTTTTAAGCACAACTGTGGTGGAGCGGGGGTCAACAAAGTGGTTAGAACATGACTAGGCGAATGATAAATTTGAGACAGACGGTTTTCATAGTGAAGGAATGCTCGAAAGCGACTTAGCATCGATTGTTAAGGCAAAACTGACACTATCCTCACTAACCAGCTATATCATGATTACTGGAACAACCGGTATTGCTACGTCAGTCACCATGGTAGAGATATTTGGCATACTTCCTAGCCGCGATTGGATTATAGATTCCCGATTTGCAGCTAGCATGTATCCATCACGGATGTAGGCCTGATGTGGAGTCAAGTGTCCAGCATCCAGGGCGTTGGAAGATGTCAAAAGGGTTGGGCAAGAACGTTGCATTTGTCGTATCCCCATGCAGTTTACGTGGATCGCACTGGACACTGGTGTTAATGGATATTGGCGCTAGCACGACATTTATATATGACCCGCTTAACAACAAAGATTGGTCTAATTACACAAAGAAACGAGCAAGGGAAGTCTTGATTCCCGTTGTGAGGTGCTGAAGAACGGAAATGCTCGGCAAAGGGGCAGAATTTCCACGATGAAAACCTATTCTGCTAGAGCGTCCTCGACAACCAGACGTTATAAACTGCGGTGTTTTCGTAGCTGCAATGGGCTGGGCGTTTTTAGCGGGAGAGATAGGTTGGCCAAACCAGCGCGGAGAGATGCCAATGCATGGTGGTACCACATTGAGATTAAAAATGCTATATCACCTAGTGTGCGCACCCGAAATGTCCATCGTCGTCCCAAGTGTGCAGCATGTTGTTGATATTCAAGACACCGAGACGAGATTAAACGATCTTATCAAAACGAAGATATCTTTAGACAAGAACAGCAAGCATGAAAAGCAGAAGTTATAATAACTTTTCATTTCGACAGTCAAATGCAGCAATCTTTATCCATTATAGTGCTTTAAATGGTGATGATCTTCACCATTGTTGCTAATAAAGATGAACCCAATATAGAGCAGATCGTTAACAGGCACTCGAGCTGTGAGTCAAGTTGGGTTATTTTTTGATCGGGTTATACGCAGACATCGAGAAGCACGTGAGGTCCTGCCCGGATTGCAGTTCAATCAAACGCAGGCCTCATCTGCGAGGATATTCACCGGGGAACATATTGACATGTTAACGCTCAAGGGGCTCAAAGCCTTGCCAGCGAGCTAGCAACTCGGACGTATCTCCTTTAAGGCGATTGTACAGCATCTCAACGTAGGAGCTCTGTGTGTAGAGTATGTTCAGCCTTTAGTCGATAAAAATCCTGCATTGCACATAGCACATATCTAAAGATAGCAACTTAGTACTAGTATCATTTTGCAAGCAACTAGAAAGGAGGTACTTACTCGTGGTATGTCGTTTTGTCGGGCAATAGCTGGAGTGCATATCGGGGCCGAGGGTAGGCAGCATTTGATACTTTAATATCCGTTCTTAGCGCTGATTACACGTGACTTACTGTTGAGTAGCCAAAACCAACACCGATAGACGTCAAGGTACTCTCAGTTTTCATGCCATCGATGACAACTCTGTACATACCATCAGAAGCTTTGTTTTGAATGACAGGGTACACCTGAAAGACCTGAGATATCTTGTCATGGTCCGTTGACCGCTCTAGGGACGCCACCACGTCCGCGATCAGTATGCCATTTCCATATTCTTCGACTGTAACTTCAACTGCAAATCTAGGGTGTTTAGGTTTTTGTTCTTCGCCGTTTTCGTGAATTTGATCTGCTGCTAGTGATACTTGGTGGAAGTTTTACTTGCATGAGCCTAGGCACCTCCTTGTGTGCTCTTTTCCCTGGCCCAGTGGGCGCGATATGCTACGCATCTTAAACAACTAACCTGATCTGGAATTTTTTTGTGTGCTGTCCGTCCGGTTCCTGTCTTGCGGCATCGTCCTGCCCTGTCGCATATCCTGGGGGCTCGGCCGGTGCGCGTGTCTAACCCACCGTGTCGCATCCCACCATCATTCGGACTGGCATATAATTCCAAAAAAAACTACAAAAATAGCCTTGCGTGATATTTATAACGCGATCGGATTGGCCAGATCACTGCCGAGCGTTAGCGAAGGCGGCACCCGCCAGATACTTGCGGGCCGAAGGGCCCGCCCTGCCACCACTGCCAACCGACCACGGCGAGTAGTGCAGCGAGCCCCGCGAGCGGAACGGGGGCGCTGCAACCATATTAATGAATTTATTAATAATGAATTTATTAATCTAATACTAACTCGCCTAACTATTAAACAAGGCACTGCAGTGGTGCACATACTGAAAGCACTAACATGCATAGGTTTCGAGAACCGGGTAGGGATTGACACTTTATAATATTTCTATTAGTGTAAAGTGAGTACCGTACGAACGATGAGCCAGGGCCACGGTTGACATGCCATGTCATACTTAAAGCACTAACGTTCAAACATTAGCACTAACGTACTCAGCGTTTAGCGGGCTGGGCAGCGGTTAAGCGTACATACATGACGACACGATAGGCGGTAGATACGATAAAGTGAAAGACACGCTACACGGTGGACACAGCTTACACAGTAATAGACACGACATACACACCAGACACGATAGACACGATATAGACGGAGGACGATAGGCACATCATGTATGGTAGACACGATAGACACTATAGACACGGTAGACACGTAACCATGGTAGCCACATAGCCACGGTAGCTACGATAGATATAATTTGACACGAAGGGCAGGGTAGACACGATAACCACGATCCACGCGATAGTCACATTGAACACGATAGCCACAAAGCCACGATAGACACAATAACCTCAAGAGACGATAGACACGGTAGACACAATAGACGATAGATAGAGTAGACACGATAGAAACGAATGACACGATACACAGCGGACACGATACACCGCGGATACGATAGACACTACAACCCATAGACTCGAGTGAACAATGTAAACATGATAGACACGACATACACGATTGATATGGCAGACACGATAGGCACGATATACACGGTAGACACAATAGATGATAGTCACAACAGACACGATAAACACGATAGGCACGGTAGACGGGTAAGTCACGATAGACATGATAGACAACGTGATAGACACCGTATATACGTGTACGTAATATACAAATTCTACTAACAGCCAACAACAGCCCACCGGAGCGAAGCGGAGGTGGGCTACCCAGTAGTGGAGCGAGCTGGAACAGCGAGCGGAACGGGTTGGGACCCAATCTATACTCACCGCCGCGAAGCGGCGGTGCCCGGCTAGTCCTACACTACTAATTGGAGTATGGTGATGTCCGTCAGTAACGCATTCGTGTGACGCTAATCCGGACTTTTGATTGGCCGAAAATTTTTTTCGCTGCCGAGCGAAGCGAAGGCGGGCCTGATTGGACAAAACAACTTTTGGCTGCCGAGCGTAGCGAAGGCGGCTCTGACTACATTATGGGGACCACATAAAACTATGTGTTGAACATGAAAACGCACTTAACCTGGAAACATGGCAAACGTTGCTGCGTTGGAGTAAGTTCTGCTCTAGCAGTCGAGGTAGCTGAACATGGACACACACCGGGCGTCACATGTCGTACATTGAAATGTGATTTACATTTTTGTGGTCCACACAAAAGGATGCCGAGCAAAGCGAAGGCGGCGCCGATTGGCCCTTCCGCCGCCGAGTGACAGCGAGAACGACCCCATTAGCTGGAATAGTACCATGTTCTCTACACAATATTAACGTGGACTACTTAATCGTACTTATTGTGTACTTTCAACTTACATTCCTTATTTGCGCGCTGTTGCACGAGCTGGACAGTGTAGGCTGTCCACCACAGTACGGATTAGTCTAACCTGGACACAAATTGGGCGCCCACAACCTGGACATAGACGGGTACGCGATATGGTCTGCCTAACTGTAGCACTAAAACCTATACCGGCCCACGACCCCGCATTGGCCGACAGCCCTCTACTCGGCAACCGATAGGTTGATATTAGCGTCGGGTGGTCCACACCAAATCATACTAAGTGATATGAACGATTGGCTAAAAATAAAGTTCGTCGAGGGCCGCCTCGACGGCATAGTACATTATATTGACAACCCGCATAGACTAGGATGGTGAGGCGATATTCCGGAGGATATGCGTCCATTGAACCGATTAAAAGGCGATAGACAGGCCGTAGTATACAGAAGCGCTCGCGATTGGAATTGGAATTGCATATGCACGGAACAAGACTGCTGTACAGCATAGTATACCATAGCCAAGGCTGAGTCGTCGCCCGACATAGGATGACAACACGATAGGTAAGCAAATAGGAGTACATGGTACAGTACGATATACATAATATTGCATAGTACGTACCTACGCAGGACTTATGGGAACGTATTGAACGACTATGGACGCGAGCTCATAGTATGCCATATTATGTACTCGGCGAGGAAATGTGACGATCATCAAATAGTACGCCACGATGATAATTGTACAAACGATGCGACGGGTTGGGGTAGAATAGCTATGTAACAGCACGGCGGGGTCAATAGTATCGGGTGGTAGGAATGTATACGCGAGCGATTAACCCGACGATAGCAACGCGAGTGTACGAGGTCTAATAGATAGAGACGATAGTGAACACATGGACTGACACCACATATTTGAACTTATTAATAAGATAAATGAAAAGTTGAAATTTATCAACTAATTAAAAAAGAAAATAACAATAACTTTTATTTATATTTGTTAACTATTTCTAAATAATGTTACCATTCTAAAGCATCACTACACCAAATATAAACAAAACCTATAACTAATTCAACTAAAAATTCAATCATGGTCCAAAATCCCCATGAAAAATTCGAACACAACAACCCTACGTAGACGCTGAATAATAGGATTGTCTGGCACGACGCGAGTGACACAAGTATGGGTGTGCTCACAGTTAGACGGACGATATAAGAGAATCGACTGCGGTCGCGTGGATTGATACGACGACGAAAACATACGATGATTCGTAATATTAGATGGGTGAGGTACGGGGACATGTCCTCTCGGTTATGGCACTCATAGCATTCGTACGGTTACGCGGTTGTACGAGGATACATTTTGGTGCGAATGTTAGCGACACAAATTGGAACGCATACTCTAAGCACGATAGGCACGAAGATTTTAAATGTCTGATACCCGACAACAAACGACAGACGGAAGACTTAATAGCGACTAGATTAGTGTAGCACACTAGATATTTGCGATACGTGACGCATAGCCGGAACAGTGGCATGGAATGAAGCGAAAGAACTAGAAACAACGACTTACAAAACCGGCAGACTTAAAAAGCCGGCAGTAGTAAAAAAAGACACACACGGGCCTCCATATTAACCATTTTTAGCGAATCAAAAAGCATGGATCTGATGATAGCATTTTTTAAACACATGGATATTTTCTGGGTTTTGTACAAATATTACTTTTTTCGTCCAATCAGAACTTTGCCGGGTTTAAAGTTCGAGGAAGTTTAATATAGAGGATGCCATTAGGTGTGCCAGCTTTGTGAGTTGTTGTCAGTTCATCCGTGTGCTCACGTAGCATGAAAGTGCAAGGTGTACAAGTAGTATCTAGCATAGCTACAATTATGAAGATCGATGGGCTTAAATTTCGACAATATGACGTAGTGATTCAAAACTCTATGTAAACCAACTTTACTTTTGGTATGAATATGAAAACATAAATAATATTCAAACTATTAATAACGAAACACAAAAGCCCACCGGAGCGAAGCAGAGGTAGGCCTGCCCTGTAGTGGAGCGAGCTGGCACAGCGAGTGGAACGGTTTGGAACCCACCATAAACCCATCGCGGCGTAGCGGCGGCGCTCGGCTATCTGCCAAAGAAGATAAGAGGTTGGACTTTCCCATCGAGGATGGTCACCATTGAGGTCACCATTGAAACCATCACGGGGTTCACCATTTAGGGCACCATTGAGGCCACCATTGAGGTCACAACTGAGGTCATTTGTTGCTTCTTCGCAACGTTGGCCTTTTAATTGAGGGCAAGATACTCGAATCGTATCCTCCGCCTTCTCGTTAGAAGCGGTTTTGTTGTGCTTGTAAGGTGTGTATATTTCACGTTCAAGGTTTGCAAGATCACTTTCGGAATCATCTGCAGCGCTCATATCGTCCCTAATATCGGGCGAGTTGGGTTTAGAACTTTCCAACGTTTGAGGCATACGATCAAAAGCTCCCATCAGAACTTTGCACGCGACGTCAACCATAGCAAGCTGCTTGAAAAAGACCTCAGAAGAAGACTGTTCCATGTTTGAGATTATTGGTGCCAACGCTGCCAAAATTATGTTGTGCTTTTCGACGTCACTCTTCACCAGAATTTTACCTGCTGGTGATTCATGGCGCTTTAGTTTCTTGAATTCTACTCTTTTGTTATCGTGATTCCGAGCAAGATAACTTGTCGGAGAATCCGATACATCTTTAACACGCGCAGCCGGTCCGATGAATTTGCGAATCTTTGATTGTCTTCTGCGCTTGCTTTTAAGAACGCCACTATTGATGCGGTGCCGTTGTAATTCCATCTTGGATGTAAAATATTGTCGTGAAGCGACTTCATTTCTTCAGCTACCAATGCTGCATAATGTTTATGCTCACATGGCAAACGCCAAAAGCTGTAATAGTGACAGGAGCATGCAAAATCACTTCGGCCCACACGAAACCCTTCACCACGACTAAATACTTTCATTTCCACACTTGACTTTCATAAAATGCGCATGTTCAACTTTTCACAATCAAACTCTCGATACTGCGACACAATTATGTCACACACATTCGTGCTGTAGCTATTTGCTAGTTGAAACACCTCGCTTGGGTGCCGAGGGTTGTAGCGTGTCTGATACTTACGCCGATTTAAACCCCCTCGTAGTTCACGCATCGCCGCATTTTGATACAGTAGAATTCCACTCACGCAACAGTCCAAAGTCATCGTTAATATGTCCAATCTTTTCATTAGCCCCCAGGTTGCTTCAAGGCGATTACTCGTAGTGTTTCCTGCTGTAAATGTTTTCCTGCGGAGGTGTGTCGCGCACATGCCTCGACAGCCAAACCAATTCTTTGTCAAATAATTATCAAAGCCAACACTGAATGTACGAGCTGTGGAAAGGAGAGATTTCCACTTTGTGTCAAAATCACTAGCTGACGAAGCGTATATCGCTTCTCTCCATTTCAACTCAACAGTGTCACGATCCACGCTAGTAATACAATACTTTGAGTCTTCCATTTGCCTTCTCACGGCAGTGATCGCGTGAAATTGGCACAGAACAACCTGGAGACATGCAATGGAAATGTAGTATCAATGGTGGTGATCAACCACATTGAACAGCAAATTGTGTCTACCATCATACCTTGGCTAAGGGGAATAATGCCTCTAAAATGCGTCACTCAGTAAAGGCTTCATTAATCGTAATTAGCTCCGTCTTGTACTCCCGAATCACCCGAAGGAAAAATTCAATACACGAATGAATTGTCCCCTTTTGTTGATTCTTGATCAGCATCTCACAGACAGAAAAACCTTTTTTTTCGTTTGGCGATGTCACCATCTATTCGCCTATATGCAAAACAATACAATGGTGTCAGTCTGTTTTCACTGCGGCAGTCATTCATCCGTTAAGCTTACCAAGTAAAAACCCCAAATTGTTAACATTTTATCTCCAGTCTAAAATCAAAGCTTCACCCCATCTCTGATAAGCCTCGCGCTGTGCAGCATTTACCAGCGCAAGTCCTATTACTACTTCATCTGCGTCACGAAGAACGAAACTGTAGCTTTCTGGTACTTCCGCGTATTTGTTAACAAGTCCAATAAGCTTCCGTCCAGTGTCAGGTCCTCCATAGAGTGCTTTACAATAATTTCGCACATCTTGATTTGAGAGATCACAATCTGATCAAGACAAATCAAAAGAGCATGATAAATATCCAGTATTTTAGATATTAACGCACCGGTCTCGGCGCAAAGAAACTCGGCGAGGTTTGTCATGGGAAATCTGCGCTACGTAGGATATCAACAGTGGCACCAAGTAGCTTTGCGTCGACGGCTTCTCCACGACATAAGGCACGATGTATGTCCTTATCGATGAAGTGGTTGTGTGGAAAACTGGAGTCGGACATTGATGCGGATCGATCGGAAATGACTTCGGATCATCAGTGATTGGTGGATCGGGAGGGACCAGGGTGTCAAATCAGGCTGATCAGAATGATGATGACCGGAATGATGATCGCTGGTCAAGGTTTCCATGGGCCTCCGTGTAGATTCATGTTGACGGTAGTGTCGGTAGTGGGTGAGCCAATATAGTTCCCTGCCCGAATGCCGAAGTCACTTGTGTCTTTCAAGAAAAATTTCTCTCCCATTAAGGCCCTTAGGTCTGCCATCAGTCTCTAAACCACAGATTGTCCCCCCCGCTCTTACCGACCACTTGCATACCTCTTGCACATCCGGTGATTACGTCCTCTGTTCGCTGGCTCTTGGCTGTGCACCACCCGTCCGCTGCGATTATGGGTGTCGTTGCTTGTGCCAAAATGTTGGTACCCGATAACCTTCGATAGGATCGTGTATCGAAACCTTTGTGCCGGGTCGATCTCGATCTGATCGTGTACCAAACTGTCTGCACCAAGTCGATCCGATCGTGGACCGTCTTGAGGTCGAGCTTCGCGAGAAGTCGATCGGGGCGATCGTTCTTGACCGGGTTTATCCTTTGGGGTTGTCTTGTCTTTTCCTTTTCGTTGCTTGCCGCCTCCTATGACGGTTGAGTTGAGTCGTTGCGAAGAGCAGAAGCGCGACAATAGCCCCGATCTCGAGTGTCGTCAGCACGGACCCGATCAAGACCCCGAATTCTCTTCGAGAGCGCCAAGAAGAGCGTAACCAGCCTAAGCCGACGGGAACACAAGGTGACCCCACGCCCAGCATCCCACGGATAATCGAAGTACCCTCCGTTAGTCGGTAGTCTGGGCAGCCGTTGGTAAGCTTGAGCACGTCATCAATTTTCGTAGTTAAAATCTTGGGTAGACGAGATGTTGGTTTTGACTTGCAGATTTTGCCGACGCAGTTCCGAACGCTTCGTTCAGTGCCTCTTGTACATTCATCCTGTCAGCTTTGTAGGACTGCCACAAAGCCATCAGATTATCACGGTCTCTCTACAGCTTTTGTTTTCATGCCTGGAGCTCCAAAATTCGAGATAAGACAATCTTTTTCACCAATGTCACCGCTATCGCGTCCTTAGAAGCTTCTTCTCGGCCTCCTACACCCCAGGCATCTCAAGCAAAGCACTGAATTCACTGCGTACATCTTCCAAGGTATCCAGACGACTGTGTGCTGCTTGTGCCTCTGCAGCGCCTCCCGTATCCTTAGCGCTTGACATAGCCGGCAGTGGCGTCTCGCTCCTTCTGCTGATTGCAGGAGTATAATACGGTATTTTATTCGTGCCTCGTAAAAAGCATATGACAAACGATGGGCTTGTGTGCAAAGATCCAGTGCGCCACCCATCAACGATGTAGCTGCTCTGGACACCATATGCTGTATTTATCACGTGATCAGGTATTTAACAAGTCATCAACGAAATATATCGAAACAACGTCAATTTGACCAGCAACAAAGAAGCGTTAGGGCAACATAAACAGCCAATGGTGTAGACGGAACTACAAAGTCAATGGTGCTATAATCACAGCTCTGGTCTACGGGAACACCTTTTCGCCTAGGCACGACATCATATAGGGTCTAGATGTCGCTGAGAGGGATCCAGAAAAGTCTGCAGTCATTGCGGTCGCTTGCCGATTCTGTGTTATGTTTGATAGAAAAAAGGCGAAAGCGAAGCAAACCAGGACCAAGACCGTGCGCCTGTTTGTTTTCGTGTTTTCGTTGCCACCGATTTTGCCGCGTGTGTTGGTTAAAACGCGCACGTCCGCTGCGAGTGAGCTTGTCATCGAGAACACCTCACGTCTTGAGAAAGCGGGTTGGCTAACAAAGCAGATCGAAGCCATAGAAAGCGAGCACCGAATGCTCCTTAAAGCAGCCCGCGAGGAGGTTGTATTGCGCCGAGTTTTAGATAAGTGCTCCAACACGATGACCGGGTTGAGACTGGCCGGCTGCTAGTTGGAGGGCGTTTTCGATGCTGCAACAGTTTTGTGGAGCACTGGTGTCCGTATTTCCAAAACCACAGCGACCGTGGAATCTGAGTTTCTGTTATTGGGTGGGGGCGAAATGCATATCGATAATCGCTAACAGATTTCTCGTGGAAGGCATTCTTCACGCGAAGCCGCTTGACCTCGTTTCTATGCTCGCTGTCAAGAAAAGAAACATATGATTAAATCATTCCGATACGTTAACACTATATTTAATATGCCTACTTGATTCCCTCATCTTACCTTTCTTAAAAGGCCTGACAGGATGTAACGAAGAGGACTATTTATAATTGTTAGTACTACTCAGGTATTACATCGAAGATGGATGTGCGCGTTTTATAGTTTTACTTAATTAGGTTAATATAACCCATTACATATAACGAGTCGCCCCCATCACAGTTTTCCCACACATTGGTTATACTGGCAGATTTGATATGGTCCATCCCGCCGAAAACGAGGTGCACCACTGTACTATGGTTAGTTTGGTGGTAGCGCTTGCATCCCTATTCCTCACTACTGTCTAACTACATTCAACACATCTTGTGTGTATCCAGGTGTAGGGTCACGAATAGCTGATGTTGAAGTAGCAGCTGGTGTCTCTCGATTCCCGCATTGAGATCGCCAGAGCGGTGGAGCGCGCGCAGATATTTAAGAACCGGAGACACGCGAACCCACCCCACTCTCGCACAGGAAACGAAGCACAGCTTCTTCTGCTCGCTTGTCTGTGTCCAGCACGCGATCACGGTAGTCTGGTGCCGTCGGGTCCAGCGTGAAACCTTCCTCCAGGAACAGCTTCATAAAATCCACAATCAACTTCGCGTTGGATTCTGCTGCTTGGATATCGACGCCTGCCACATTCGCGGTTCTTGCGTGTACCACACAAACCACGTAAGTCACGATGTCCGTCTGCACTTGGGTTTGTCTTCTACATCATTTGGTTCTTGCTGACGTTTCTTTCCCTTGTCTTGTGGTAGGACTCCGTCCATTTTAGCTTCTAGGTTATCCATGCGCTCGTC
Organism: Phytophthora fragariaefolia; assembly: GCA_030267785.1. Lineage (NCBI taxonomy): Eukaryota > Oomycota > Peronosporomycetes > Peronosporales > Peronosporaceae > Phytophthora > Phytophthora fragariaefolia. The sequence goes on along the minus strand of BSXT01001132.1, from coordinate 3,407 downwards.
TTGGCGCTTGATGTGCTGTAATAACTGGTGAATTACACTGCTCTGATGCTCGATGATCTTGATTTCGTTGCATGGTTTCTTGAGTGGCGGTGGTGTTTTTTCTTGGGTTTGTTTATGTTGTTCTTTTTCACATGCGACGACCACGCGAGCAGCTCAGCGATCGAAGCGCCAGCGTTGAAAGCAGCAGCGTCCATGCGCTAGACAGCAAGGCCATTGGCTTGGAGCTCCTTCATTCAAGGGTAGTGCAAGATGACGTAAGCTGTGAGTACATCGGCTACTCGCTGGCTCAAGTTGTACTTCGCGTTCTCCATCTTGTAACAGATCGTAAAAAGCGATCGCTGGAAAACGTCGGTCTTGCTTATCGTCTCCGCATCAAAAGCTTTCAAGTTCATCGCCTTCACCTTAGTCTCCTTGCCGTAGCCGCTAAGTGCCTTACTAACCCTGGGATCTTCCCTGCTTGTGTTAAAATGTAGTTGAAGCCCTGGATTGTTGGGATCATGTTCCAGGCGCCTCGGTCGAAGATCCAGCGATGTGTCAGCCCATGGCAGCCGTTCGCATGTTGTGCACACACACCTGTCGAAATGAATGCGAGGTAAGCGCATCTATAACTCCAGTTGGGGAACGATGCGTTCAAGCAGCCGGTTGACATGAGAGTAAACTTTCCGTACAGAAGCGGTGGATTTCGGTGTACCAGCAACAGGCTTCGGAACCACCAGGGTGTCAGCGTGACAGCAGCCTCGACCGGGATCTCCGGCAAGTTACCAATTAGGGCAACGGATGGGGTGGTCTGGGTGATGAGTGCCGTGGTAACGGCGTGGAGTGGGCAGGTTGTGAAGTCTGCGTCCGGGAACAGCGACAAGCCCATTCGCTTGAGGAGCGTGCATTCTTGTACAAATACAATATCATTTTTTAAGCCGCTCTTTGAGCACGGTGGGGCTTTGTTGACAACCTTTCCATCTCGTTTCATGCAGAAGCTATCTAGCGCCCTCCCCATGCTAAGCAACTTTGCTTCGATAATGTAGGGAAGAGCTCAAACAGCCACGCGTTTCTTTAAAATATTGCAAAGCAGTGTTCCGGGAAAGTGATTTGCCCTTCTTCCCCGCGTTAAATGCAAGATACATTCCGAACATATCCAATACATACACAAAACATTTACCTGTAGGGTCTTGTTCAATGCATCGTTTAACATAGTCAAACTCAACATGTTCATATCTAACAAATGCCATGAAGGCACTTATGACAGTGTCTTTGGCACGCTTATTGTTGCCAGGCTTGAGCTCGTCCAACCCCATCCTTGGTGATGCGGTCGTATAGATTGCAAATATGCAAGTGATATACCCTACACTTAGAGTTTGCATGACGATACACATATTTTTGCAAGCCATCCGACCCGATACGCCGGAACGGCTGGTGTAGAGGGCCAACATAACTCTATGCCTTATGATTGGGCAAAATCAATTTTAGATGCCTTGTGGTTCGCTAATTTTAAGTCAAAATCGGTGATTGGCCTTTGACGAGCCACTGTGGCTGATAAAAAAATATTATGGTCGGAGAAGTGATGATATTCATCTGTATCGAACTCCTCGTCAGAATTCAGATCAGTACATTATCTGCGCCCCCATCCATCCTGTTAGCGTCTCCGTCGACAACGCACGCAATATGCACCTGCGCATCCGGCGCGGCTTGAGCGCCAACGTCTCCTCCGTTGTTACCCCCACTCTCCCATCACTTTCCTCTTGGAGGACACCCCGACGACGCTTGCGTTTTGTCTTGCTTGTCGCTCTCTTATCTTTCCCAGCTGCACGAGCAGGGGGTTCGTGAATGACACTAACGCTCACATTAGATCGTTCAGCGTCGCGGTTTCATCGGTTGCGACTCTAGTGACAATGCCAGCAACCACTTCTCCAACAATTGAAGGCTGCAGGGAGGCACATACTGGTGGAACCACCGCGTTCCGCTTGTCTTGATGCATCGGCCACCTCGATATTTTCTTTCCTGGCGCTTTATTCGTTTTCGCCACCGATACACCCCCTGTGACGTGACCCTCCGCCGGCGACCTTTCGGTAGCTCGTGGCCCACCACCACTTGGACATCTGCCACCGCTCGGCCCTCCGCCGTCGCTTAACCCCACGCCGTTACTTACGCTTGGCTTCCCACCATCTATTGACCCCCCCTCGCCATTCTTTGCTTCTCCACTGTCGCTTGGCTCTTCGAAGTCGTTTGGCTCCTCGCCTTCGCTTGGATCCTCGCTGTCGTTTGACTCCTCGCCTTCGCTTGGCTCTTCGCCGTTGCTTGGCTGGTGGTCAACGCAGGCGCCTCCCCGTTCTTCTTCGATGTTTGTGGCCTTGGGGTCTGTGCAGCAGCATTGTTTTGTTGCTCCTTCCTTTTATTTCGACGCATGCACCACTCCCGACGCGCGGATTCGAGGATCTTCTTGCGCTCGTAGTCTTTGAGCGTGTGGCGCGGGGTCTTGCCTGCCCCCGCTACCATCTTGCTCTACGTGGCTATTTCTGGAATGAGGGAGCTGGTGGGCCACCAACCACCCGATCTTGAGATGGGGAAAAATACTATTTCTAACTCGAACCAGTTATGTCCCCCTTAAACCTGCGAAAATGGACTATAGGCTCTCCCCAAGCAGAGCTCCGTTTTTTTCGATCCTGTTTTTTTAAACTGACTAGAAAAAAAACACTTTATCCAAAGTAACCAAGTGTAGCCTTACTGTAACTTACAGTAACCTTGCTGCACACCCTATACTTCCTGCTTGGGGTGACGAATGATGGCCTGTACAAGGCCGCACATGTACGACGATGCTGTCAAAACACAGAAAAAAGCTGACCAGCACAAGAATGGCTGACCAGCACAGAAAAATCATGGCCAGCACAGAAAAACAGGGCCAGCACAGAAAAAGCAGGGCCAGCACAACAAATCTCTTCAGAACACATAATATCCCGGGTTAGCACAGAACGACAATATTATCCAATTGTATGCCTTAATTTTATACCATTTATGCCAATAGTAACGCTGTATTCAATGAGTTCATTCTGAAAGGGGTACTGACTACCATTAAATTGGAGCTGAACGAAGCTAAGACCTGCCTTTACAAATATCTACGGAGGCTAAAGCAAAGATGAGAAGACTGTACGCGCGGGTATATACCCGGAGGATGCAAACAGTGCCATTCAGACGTTATAGTAATTAAAGACCACAAAAGACAAGCGGAGCCTTGCACTGTGTGCTGCAATCCCGACATCCACTTGATGCGTTAACAGCATTTTGGGTGCCCATATGGGCGGATTCATATTTCGCGTCATGTTTATTGGAATCCAAGGTGCACAAGTGCCTTTCAGGCCCGAAGGGCGCTTCAAGTTGAGCACGGGATGGGATATACTGATCCCATTGCGCCAGGT